>JAJEKB010017796.1:11488-24394 GCA_022393335.1 Macrotrachela quadricornifera
CATTTGTCGAAATTCATCATCATCATCATCATTTGTCGAAATTCATCATCATCATCATCATTCATACTGATAGAATGATATGTTGAAGGTTTTAATTGAGTGTCATTATCCAACGATGCTGACGAATGATCCATAGATGAAGATGTTCCCTCATTAGAACGTCGACCACCAGCAGATTCGACACTCATTGAATTTGTATTTTCTTCAATTGAATCTACAAGATTAAGTCATAAAACGATTGATGTATAGAATGAAATAAGAAATAACAACTGATTTGTATCGATTACTAATGCATCGTTGGTTTCATCAGTTTTCTTAGAAATAGATTTGGATTTATTGTTTTTGTTTTTTATGTGCTTCTTTTTCGTTACTTCAGTTGTATTAGTTCCTGATTCATCACTTGATATAAAATTGCTATGTCGTTTACTAACACGACGTTTAGAAGTTGTTTTTGGTACGTTATTACCTTTTGTATTAGATTTACGTTTAGGTGCCATAAGTGGAGTTGTAAACAGCAGCAGATTATCACGTTAAAGAAAAGTAATGATTGTTCTGTATTAAGATGGTAAGAAAATGTATATTTTTATAACGAAATGCTTTTCTATTTATACCGAGAGGAGAAAAAAAGACCACAATATGATATATTTACCTCTATATAGAAAAATAACAAAGGAGAGTGATTACATATATCTATAAACGAAAACAACAACGGAGAAAGTGATTACATATATCTCTAAAGAAAAATAACAAAGGCAGAAATTATATGTACTTGTGTATATGTCATCGATTATTCATATCCAAGGAAAAGATAGAAAGAAATGTATATCTTAGACATTATTATCCGACGTCTTAAGAGACGACGTATTAATCATATGTCAAGGACGTACTTTTTTATAATTTTTATTCATTGTACGGCTTTTGTCATTAAGTCTATTGCTCTATAACATTGTTTTCATTTCTTTCATTAGTTCAACTGTAAAGATATTGTTTACAGAGAAACAACCAATTTGATTAGTGATTCCGTTCCATTCGAAAAGCATAGAAGCGATATAAACTTATTTAAAATTTATTTATATTTTAGAATGTGATTTAATAATTCTCTATGATTTACTTATTTCATAGTAACCTTTATATTCATTTAAAATACCATCTTGATATCTCGAGCGACCTCTATGTTGAATTTTTCTATTGGTGCATTTCTGACTGGTCGATCGTATCCTTTGTCTTGAGAGAAAGACTTCTATTGGTGTATATAAAAAATCAGCTTGTGTTAAATATTTCATTTCTTATCTTTAAATTCAGCAAGACACTTAGTATTAAATCAGTTAATAAAATCATCTAAGAATGTAGCAAATATTTTCCTAACAACTGCAAAATAATTTACGATTATTACACAAATATATTGCTTTGCTATGGTCAGAACTTGAGTGAATTTGGATCTGTTATACATCTCATAGCTGGATAAAACAAACAAATTCTATGAGAAAATAGTGAAAATAAGAACAGCCTAACAAATATGATATAACTAAGTTTATAGCTTTGACGACCTATAATATAAAAACAAATCGATTTAGATAATAGACTTGTCCTCGGTTCAATACTTCAGCTGAGTAATTCAATCTAGAAAGACCAAAAAAATCTAAATGCAGATCATTCCTACAATTGATATGCGCTATTTCATTTATAATGTCACCAATAATTTTAAAATCTATAATAGACAGAAAGAAAGGATGAGAAATATATACGACGTCGAAAAACCTTTTTTTTACGTTGATTATTACGTAAAATCTGATAAAAATAGCATTGCCGGGACATCAATTTTTAAATTGCAATATTGAATGTTCCCAAGATAAAAATCAAGTATTTCTTTTCTACACTTATTGATTAGAGTATTAAATCGATACTGATGTTTATTAACCATGATTATGCGACAACAATTAAACTTTCTTTTCCTTTCCCGATAACCATAATAGTCAAACATTCTCTTTCTAAACCAATATCCTATAGTATTATGTAACACTCAGCTAGAACGCCAGGCAAAGTAGTGATACATTATCCTCATATCGTCTATAATTCCAGTTCTATCTCTTTTCATCTCGTAGAACTTTACCACTTTCTACACTAGTAAAATAAGATGTCATAATTTTCGTTGTATTTAAAGACACTTGGCGAAACGTTGTCAGCAAATTAAATCGTATGAAAAAAGATCTTATGATAATGACTTTCGTAGATATTTGGATCCTGTTTCGTTTCTTCACTATATCTTCACGATCCAAACCAGATTCAGTGCTTGTTGAACCTAAATATCTTTAAAATGCAGCATCTTTCGAGAATTGATATTTTTAATTATCTATCGAATATCTCTTGTGTAAGAAAATCTTCGATGTAATTTTTTATAAATTCTTTTTTCATACGATTTAATTTGCTGACAACGTTTCGCCAAGTGTCTTTAAATACAAAGAAAATGATGACATCTTATTTTACTAGTGTAGAAAGTGGTAAAGCTCTACGAGATGAAAAGAGATAGAACTGGAATTATAGACGATATGAGGATAATGTATTACTACTTTGCTTGGCGTTCTAACTGAATTTTAAATAATACTATAGAATATTGTTTTAGAAAGAGAATGTTTGACCATTATGGTTATCGGGAAAGAGAAAGAAAGTTTAATAAAAATGGATGGAAATTATTTCAATATAAAGCTGAATAACGACCGATGCAAAAGTCTTGGCACAAATGTCGAGCTCAACTGTATAACAACAGTAAAAGCTATGGTCCTAGTTCACTTTTTATTAGAAAGAGCATGAAAAATAGATAATATAAAAAACTTTAACAAACTGAATATACACCTTTTCGATACATCTTCAAAAGTTTTCCTCGAACACCCTGTACCATGGTTGTCACCATAGTTTGATCTAATTGTTTTATTTTGGATTTAATACGATTTGATAATTGGTTCAAATTTTTAGCTTCCCATCCTCCCTGATACACTATTTGTTCAATCAAAGTCCAAATTGTCTCGATCGGACGACATTGAGGTACGTTGGGAGGATTTTGATGTCGACGAACGAAAGGTACATTATTTGATTCCAAACAGTAGAGCACAGAAGAAGCATAATGGGCTGACGCTAGATCAGGCCAAAACAGAATATTGTCATTCTGATGATATTTCTTGATGAAAGGAAGAAGATGATCACGAATACATCGTTTTAAATAGGTTTCTTCACGTATAGCGACCTTTGAACGATGAATGTAAGGACTGGAAACCCCTCGAGGGGAGACTGCAAGCCAAACCAATAAATGTGGTTCATATTTTTGTTTTTGTTTAAATTTAATGTTTGCTGGTGTTGATGAAGGGTCTGACGAGTAATATCGACTATTTCCAGGAACATTGCCACTTAGTGTAAAATATTTTTCATCATCTAAAATCAGTTGACAATCTGGAGAAATTTTTTTGTATAACTTTAGACAGTTGGATTTTGCTCGTCGTTGTTGATCTTCATTGTTGTATTTCGGAGCCGATCTTCTTTTATAAATTCTGACCGATGTTCGTTTCTTCAAGTTACGACTAATTGTTGATTGATTAACACCAAATCGACGACCAAGACGACGTTGACTCACCCCCACCTTGTTTTCCACCTTTTGAACCAGGTTTTTTAGCTGTTGATTAGAAATTTTTTTTGGACGACCACTCTTTGGCATATAACTTGTTGACTTATGTTGTCTGTACTTTGTAATGATATTATAAACTGTTCTGATCGGGATTTTTTGTTTTTTGAAATGGTTTACAGTATGTTTTAAAACTTCTTTACTTTCATTTTTATAGAAGGTTACAACCTGTTTTGCAAGCTGTTCTGATTCAGCTTTTTTTCTCACCATTTTATCTAGAACTATAGATAGTAATATATGATTAGAGACAACTTAATCTGCTCTTTCAATTAAAAAAAAAATTAGGATCATAGCATGTACCGTTGCCCTACAGTAAAGCTTGACATTTGTGCCAAGACTTTTGCATCGGTCGTTAGTTATAACATCGTGAAATAAACATACAAAATAATGATATAAAAATAATACAAATAATGTGAAAAAAATGGTTTTCTTTGTATGCATTATATTTGGTAATTCCATATTATTTTTTCTGAGTTGAAACAGTTATTTTACCATCATTATAATAATCATTTAATTGTCGCGCAGATACATATTTTAATGCTAAATAATAAGCCATTATAAAGGGTTTTTTGTGACAGTTTTTCACCATTTTTTTTGTTGAAATATTCACCATTTTAACATCATTTTTCCATGAAAAATTTTGCCTGGGTTAAAGTGCACTAAAGCGTTTCTTACAGTTTTATGAGATGTATAGCGACATGCTTACGAGCACCAGCAATAATTTCTTGAACACGAAAAAAAATGCATAACTGAAAACAAAACAAATTATTTTAACGAGGAAACGATAAAAAATTAAGTGTACCGATCAGACGGTAATAGAAAAGAAATGATTGCACAGGTGACATGAACACTCCTTAAAGGATGTTCACTGTATATTGTTTTTTAGAGATGAAAATAATGATCTCTATCAAATATATCAATTGGTAATAATCTTTGATATTCATTTTTTAATTCTTCATTTTTTATTCCAATTAGAACGTGTTTAACATCAGGTTTAACATGAGTAAATCGAATCTTATATTTTTTAAGAATTTCTCTCACCATTTTCATAGTAAATCGATAATATATAGATCGAAGTAAACAATAGCGGTAATGACGTACTCGATGTAATGTATTTTGTTTTCTATTCCATTGGGCTCGTGCACCACTTGAACGAAAAGAACGTTTTTTTAATGTATTAGTAGTTATTAATAAATTTTGATTCGATGATGATGCATAGTCAACTTTCAAATCTGAAATTTCTACTTCATTATTTGCTTGTTGATGCTCATTGTTGAGTAATAGTGATCGACCAACAATTGGAAGTTCATCATCTGATACATTCTCTATATCAGGTTCTGATATAATGTGTTCTGAATCATTTAACAAAATATTAATTGATGTTTTTTGTAATTTTTCCAATGACCATTTGTTTAAAACGGGCAATATAAGATATGTAACACTAAAGTAATCATAAACTGCATAGTTGATCATTTTATTAAGATCAGTCGACGATAATTGTGAATATTTCGGATCTAACATAATAAACCAATCGTTTTCTGTTTGTGATTTATCCAAAAAACAATTCGTCGCATATAATACTGCATTTTGCAACGACCAAGAACTTGATGAATTAATATATGAATGATTACGACATTCACAAAATAAAGATGAACCAGCAGCAATGTAAGTATTAATATCAGGTTTACACACCTCATAATAAGGTGGTACCCTTATAAACCATTCAGGAAATTTTGATTGCATATTAACAGGAGTGGCTTGTATTGGAGAACTAAAAAGAGAATATTTTTTTGCAAGCTGCAGTTCTTTACCTAATAATCCCCACGAATAAATTATATTGCTCGTATCAAGCAATATCTCAAACAGTAATTGGATTTTTTAAAATAATATTGAATTATATGCTGGTAAATAACCTAATTGTACCAAAAGCACATAACTTGGCAAATGAGTAGGTACTGATTGTATTTGAATTAATGCTAAATTAGATGGCTGTCGAAAAGATTCTATATCAATTGTAAATTTATTACCTGTTCTAAAATGTGCAATTATCGAATCGATAACATTCAACTTAGTGAATTTATGAATATAATAAATTTCATAATATTCATTTGTTATGTAAAATGGTGGATAATCACGTTCATATTCATAATTTTGTAATTGTTTTTTAGCATTGCAAATCCAATTTTTTTTGCTTTCTCACTCAATCCAGCTGGTGGATTATAAGGATCTCTTAAATGAGAACGAATACGACGAGAAGCCATAATAAAATGAAACCTACTCCAAAACTACACAATATAGAATAAAATATGTATGTCTTCCATCAGAACGACGAGTATATGTGTACACAAAATCACAATTCACCAAAACCCACTAAAACAGACAGAAAAATCCCAAAAAAACCTATTTTTGTTACAACAAAATTAAAAAATGTTCCTAAAAAATTCATTTAAAATAAAGAGGGCGCCTGTATGTGCAATAGAATAATCTTATTCGTTAAACAGACATAAAAGAATCATTCAACTAAAAGATAAAATGGAAACAATAAAAGATGCTCATATTGATAATAAAACAAACCAAAGAGATAATTATATCAAAAAAATAAGTTTAGATACGAAAAATTGAAATGTCATTTTTTTTCTTTTATTTAGTCGTTTGATCATAATTAAATACATAAAGAGTACATTTTTCAAATTACTTTTTCTTTGCTTTTATTGCACAATTTTCATCTGAATTTATACAATCATCAAGGTAAATTGAATTAAATAGAAATCATTTTTTTACATTCGGATTATTTCTTCTTTTATCTAACACTTGTTTTTACTAGATGCCATACAAGCAATTTAATTTGAACTCTCTCTTTCTCTTCCTATAAAAATAAGATAGACATTGATGCACGTTGTCAGGACAAATGCGAATTTTTCCTCGTTATCAGAATATTATGATTAATACATAAATTCTTTCATCAATCTTTCTGGTTTCATAATTGCACATTTTTACATATAACTGAAATTTTAATATTCTTACGAAATGAATCCACCCCCATATAAAATTATTGCAATAGCATACCATTACTTTCTGTTTTGCTGATGAGAAATATATATACACAGAAAATTCGTGTTCATTTATAATTATCCTTCGACATCTCTATTACATAACAAGTAGATCACTTGTCTTTGTGCATGATGAATTCATCAATGATTATATCCTTCAATATTTAATATTCTATATGATTATTTAATATATTTTATTTTTTCTTATATCTCAGATCAGTAGAAATGCCGATAATTACCTATTTATTGTTATTTGTTACTTTCATCACAAGTGCTTCCATTGCGAATCCAATTAATTTAGTGCATCAAACACATTTATTTCAACATGAACAACAAACTGCGAAAAAAAAGAGATGATGTTGATATTAAAGCGATAGTGTCAAAAATCAACGATCATAAAACGATGATAAATGATAATAGAATCATAATTGACAATATTGTAAACAATTCTATTAATAATGATGTTATTAAACAAGTTATAATGAATCACCATATAAATCCACGTCCTGTATGGAACAGTTGAAGAGACCTCATTTTGATATTTGTATGTATAGTAAGTATTATTCAAATCATATATTGTTGTCTTTTTTACGTAAAATTACGTCCGTTGGACTGTTTGGTTGCAAAAATTTTTCAACGTCACAATCGATATGAATCAGGAAAAGGGCGACAATTAAATATGGATGTAGTACAATTTAAAACATTTAAGCCGGTAATACGTACAAAACCAAGTGTAGCAACCATCGAGCAGGATTATGCTGAATGCTTGAACCGTGGACACATACCTGAATAAATAATACCACACACAATATGAAAAAAATGATCGTTTTTTATTTTCATTTCTTCTCTTTTTTTCTTTTGTAGCAATACCAGTGCACTGATATAATCAGATGTCAATAGTGCATGTTGAACGATGCGTGTCTTTCAAAACATTTGTATTTGCTTAAAAGTTAAATAAATAATTAGTATTTTTTTTTTTTTTGGAGTCAGAGCCTTTTATTATTTAAAAATAAAGAAAAGAAAAACACAACCGTTACAAGTCCACGACCGATGTTACAATAAGGCTGGGTTAGGGAAAGCAACGACGAGACTCGTGACATATGTCTTATGTCTCAGAATTGGTAAGAAATATACATTTCTTGGATAAGAGATAAATATGTTGATTAACGTATGTATGGAGAACATAGTTTATAACCATGAAAGAAGGAAAAAAGGAAGAAAGAAAGATGTATATGATAAAGAAAAAAAGAATAGAGAAATAGATTTACTCCATTTCATATTAAATATGGAAATGAAGCTGTAGGTAAACAGTTCATAATTGATTTGTTACAAATAAGCCAGTTGACTAACTTCACTTCGTATATAATATGAAAGTGGAGTTAGGTAAATAAGTGACATTATTCGATGGTTGTTGAATGAGCCAATATATTTAGTTCACTTCATATATAATATGAGAATGAAGTGAAGTAAACTGGTGACATTAATCGATTGAGGTTGAATAAGCCGATATACCTACTTCACTTCATATTAGATATGAAGATGAAGCAGGGTAAAAGAATAATACAGTTCGATGGTGTTAGAATAAGCCGATAAATCTACTTCACTTCATATTAGATATGAAAATGAAGCAGGGTAAAAGAATAATACAGTTCGATGGTGTTAGAATATGCCGATAAATCAACTCAACTTCGTTATGTATAATTACAGGAACATAAATAAGCTAATAGATTGATCCATTATCATATTGAATATTAGGATAATATATGAAGAAATGAAATAGCTGAATCGAAATAGCCGAATCCGATATAACATTTTTCACATGGATTTTATTGACCCATCAGTGATCTTGTATTTCGATGTTGATATTATAATACTGGGTAAGTGGTGTTTTTTTAAATTTTATTAAATATGTCTTGTAGATGATTCTTCAAGATAATATCATTATTTATAGTTGCATTTTGAATTGACTTGTTCAGTAATCCTATTGCATAATCCTTGATCTTCTGGACATTACTGATCTTATGTATGTAATCTACCGATGTGTAAATTGGTAGACCGAGAGCAGCTCGAAGTGCTTTGTTTTGCATAACCTGCATTCGGTTCCATACTTTTGAATCAGCTGTCAGTAGAACAGGATAACCATAAGTAAGCATTGTGCGTGCAATTGATTTGTAGATGTTTATCATCGTCCTGCTGTTGGGTTCGTATGCAATTCTCGATAGATATCGAAGAAGACTGATCCGAGGGGTAATCTTGCTTTCGATATAATCGAGATGACTTCGCCATCTGAGTCGTTTGTCTATCATAACACCCAAGTACCTCGTATAATCCAATGGTTTAATGATTGTATTTTCAACTTTCACCTCCACTGGATGTTTATACGCTTTCCTTGGATGTGTGCTAAAGTGGACCAACTCTGTTTTTGTTGGTTGTAATTTTAATTTCCATGACTGGCACCAACTTTCGAATTCATCTATGGATTGTTGTAAACGATCATTCAGGATTGTCATGGTGTTTCCTGATGTCCATAGTGCTGTATCATCGGCGAATAACCCATGTTCTGTATGAGTCGGTATTCCATTCATCGAATCTGCCGTGTATATGATATATAATAGTGGTGCCAACGGAGATCCTTGTGGCGTTCCGCTCATTAAGTTGAATGGGCGTGATAATACACCCTCAAGTTCAATTGCAGCCGTTCTGTTGTTAAGAAATGAGATCATGTAATGAATAATGTATCGAGGAAGACGTAGATCATTTAATTTATAGATCAAGCCATCATGCCATACCGAGTCAAAAGCCGCTTTAATATCGAAGAGAACGACAGCTGAATTACGCCTTCGACGTTCCCGCCTTAGTTGTCCTTCCGCATATCGTTCTAGTCTTACGATGTTGTAAACTGTGCTTTTGCCTGGTCTAAATCCTGCTTGATGTTGTGGTAGAATGTTTCGTCGATTGAGTTCAAGCATTAACCGTTGTTTGATGATTTTCTCCAATAGTTTGCCGAGGCAAACTAAGGAGACTAATCGGTCGATAACTTGACGGATGTTGCTTGTCTTTCTTCGGTTTCAATAGAAGAATAATGTTTGCCTTTTTCCACCCTTCTGGAATATAACCCTTCTTCAAAATTAGATTGTACAGATTGGTTAAATGCTGGACAAGTAATTCTGAATAGTTTTTCAAACACCTATTGTGGATGTTGTCAGGCCCAGGAGAGCTGTGACGAAGTTGTTTAAGATGAGATTTAACTTCTTGAACAGTGATTCTCTTCCACCTAGTCGTGTTTGAATTAGTTATAAATCCATTCTTGATGATGCTTGCTTGACGAGTTACTTGATCATGAAATTGTAACGTATCAGCAGATTGAAAGTAGACTTCATTTTGAAAATAATTCGAGAATAGGTCCGCTTTCTCCTTGTCTGATGTTGCTGTGGTGTTGTTGTATTTCATGATGTTCGCATAGGTTTGCTTGCTCCGTTTGTTGTGGAACTTGCGCACCGTTCGCCAAACAGCTTCCGAATACATCTTCTTATGACAGAGTGAAGACATTAACTTGTTAAAGTTGTTTCTTCTGTCATTCCTAAGTGAATTTGTTAACAAGATCTTGAAGTTATAATATTGATGTTTATCATTATAATCTCCAGTCTTCTTCCATCTTCGGTATGCTTGATGCTTTAATTGGATCAAGCTCTTCGAAGCTTCACTTGGTGTATAACTGATGCATTTTTGTTTAACTGGTGGAAAGGCTTGTTTCGTTGCTACCAATATGCTGTTGGTAATGAACGACGTATATTCTTCTATATCTGCCGTTGAATCCAATCGACGATCATTTCTCCACATCTTTAGTTGCTGATCTAACTCGCTTCTAAATGATGGCCATTTAGCCGCTTTAAAGTTAAATGATATTCTTGGAGATAGTGGTCTTAGTTGCACTCCAACAGGAATATCAAATGTTAACGGCTTGTGTCCAGTGATTGTGCCGATTTGAGGATGTGTTTCTACATTTGATATAAATGATAGCAGAGGCTGACTGGCTAATATGGTGGCACGACAGTTGAGCCTGCGACATTTGAGCCCCGACAGTTGAGCCTCGACAGTTGAGCCCACCGACAGTTGAGCCCACGACTGTTGAGCCCACGACTGTTGAGCCCATCGACAGTTGAGCCCATCGACAGTTGAGCCTGCGACAGTTGAGCTCCCGACAGCTGAGCCTTTTATATATATTTTTTTGACCAAGCTAAGTTATGAACTGTTTGTACATTACTCACTACAATTCGATAATACATTACATAACGATAGATATAAGTTATTAGTGATTTTTCTCACTTCATATACCAGCGACTCTTTTGTAAAGAATTAAAAAGAATTCTTAATTTTTGATTAGTTAATAACTGAGCGAACAACATATATATATGTGAACAAAGGAAACGCGTACAGTTATTCTTCATATATTTTTCCTCAAGTATGTCGATTATACAGTCATCACGTGGTAAAGATCAACTTTTATTTGATGGTTTCTGCTATCGAAGAGTTAATACAAGTCAAGACAAGTGGCGATGTGTTCGTAATAACTGTGCTGGTCGAATAACTTCTAATAATGATCAATTTATCCATCTGACCGATCACAATCATGCACCTAATCCAGATGAATTATTATACAAACAATTTAAATCAGTCATTGATAAACGCGCCGAAACATCAAATGAACCACCAAGAAAAATAATTCATGAGGCATTATTAGATGTTCATCCAGGTGATGCATCAGCCGTACAAAATTATAGGACAGCACAACGTGCAGTTCAACGGAAACGAAAGAAAAATTATATGCCATTACCAACACCATTGTCATTTGAAAATATCATTATTCCTGAAGAATTAAAATTAACTAATACCGGGAATAAATTTTTATTGTATGATAATGGAAACAATGATAATAGAATTATTATTTTGTCCTCGAGTAAAGATCTAAGTCGACTCCAGGATTCAGATCATTGGCACATGGATGGGACCTTCAAGGTTAGTTTGATACAATTTTTGAATAGCTAAAAAACGTGTTATATTAAGTAAACTTTTTCATAGATCGCACCAAAACTTTTTCATCAACTGTATTCAATTCATGGTCATTTTCACGGTCGTTCATTACCGTTTTTATATGCATATCTTCCTGGTAAAAGTGAACCTATCTATAAAGAATTTTTGGACGTAATATTAAAAAATATTACTAAACATCCAAAGTCAATAACCATTGACTTCGAAGGTGCTGTTGTAAATGTTATTAAACAAAAACTTCCATCAACGAAAACAAGTGCGTGTTTTTTCCATTTCAAGCAAAATCTGTGGAGAAAAATTCGGGTATGTTTCACTTGACTGAAATATCAATCAAATTAAATTCGATATTCATATAATCTTGTTTTTTTCGGTTAGGATATTGGTTTAGTACAATTATTTCTCGATGATCGTGAAGTTAGGCATCAGTTGAAAAATTTTGCTTGCCTAGCATTTGTACCAGAAGAACGTGTTATTGAAGTATTTGAAAAGTTTGCAGAAGAATCACCAGAGTCAATAAATGGTTTGTATCAAATATATTTAATAATAAAGATACTATTTCTTTTGTATTATATCCGTAGAATTTATTGATTACTTGGAGGATAATTACATCGGTCGCAAAGGTCGCAATAACCGTCGTCGTTTACCTCGATTTCCGATTTCATTCTGGAATTGCTTCGATCGTCTTGATTCACAACTTCCACGCACCAATAACCCGCAAGAGGGCTGGCACAATGCTCTACAAGTAACATCTTACTTTTCTATCAAATCCTGTATTAATTATTTATTTTAATTTTAATGCAGAGTTCTTGTCGTAAACATCCGACTATATATCAATCAATTCATGATCTAAAAACTGAACAGCACGCTACTCTTATTTTTGCTGAACAAGCTGAAGCTGGAACTTCAAAAATTGTTAAACGTACTATATATGAAGAAATTGATGAACGTCTTCAAAATCTAGTTGCTAATTATAATTTATATCCTCAGGACGAATATTTCAAAAGAGCCAGAGCTTTATTTAATTTTTAACATTTTTTAAATAAATTTTTCAATTATAAAATTTTTTTTTTTATAATTATAAAAGGCTCAACTGTCGGGAGCTCAACTGTCGCAGGCTCAACTGTCGATGGGCTCAAC
>JAJEKB010017798.1:3360-20062 GCA_022393335.1 Macrotrachela quadricornifera
ATAATGATATTTGAATGAGTATTAGATAGAATACGACTTATAAAATAAATAATAAACGTAAAATCATGATATTGAACGAATAATAGATAGAAGATAAATATTGCGTAAATAATAAATGAAAAACGATGCTATTGAATAAATATTATGACAAAAGATGATGATATGGAAAAAATATAAAAACAAAGGGCAATGCTGTTGTATAAATAAGAAACGCAAGGTGATGATTTTGAACAGATAATAAATCAACGACGAATATCGCGTAAATAGTAAATAAGAAAGGATGATATTGGATAAATAATACAACAAAAGATGATGATATTGATTACATACTAAAACAAAAGACGATGATATTGAATAAATATTAAAAAAAAAAAGATAATGAAATTTTTTATCACATTAATCAAAAAAAAATATTTAGGATTCTTTTTCTGTTTTCCAGTCTTTATCATATTCTTTGCTTATTTGTTTGATAATGTTTGGACTAAAAACGATTAACCAATACAGAAAAACAGCGAAAATATTATTTGTTTACGGATTGTCAAATGCGACATCTATACAGAATAATCCTTTTCTAAAAATACAATCACATATCCCATGGGAGGTGAGATTTATCCCATCCCATCCCATGGAAGCGACCATCGGTCCCATCCCATCCCGTGGGACAAAAACTTTTTGCAAAGTGTCCCATGGGATGGGATGGGATGGGATGGGATGGGATGGGATGGGATTATCCCATCCCACGCGGAGCCCTGTTTTGTCACTTTTTGAAGTACACATAACACTCGGATTTAAATCCGAGTTTTTCGCATTTATTTTTTCTATAAAGACCGAGAAAAATCAAAAGGATTCTTTTTCTTTCTGTTCAAATAGTGTATGTAAATTTGCACTGAGATAATTTTTCTTTCATCATTCGCACAAGAAATATATGATACATTTTATGATTTTTCTTCTTTCCATCTGACGCATTTTCATCTTAACATCAAATAAATAATTAATTTTTTAATGTTATTGGTCGTATGTCGTAATGTATTTTTTTCCTTTCTTCTTCTTTTCTTTCTTCCGTAAGAAAAACATTTAACATCAATAAAAATAGTTTTTCCGAGAATGATGAAAAACGGAACCATTAAGAATGCATCGAAAAAAAGAAAAGAGTAGGCAAAAACAAGCGACATAGAAAAATGCCAACATTGCTGTATTTAAACACTTGCAATCTTATTGGTGATTTAAAATCGGAAATTTGAGACTTTTATTCTTCTACCACTTTCAATTTGCCTTTGCGTTGCATTCACTTGAAAGTAATCAATAAAAAGGATGTCATCGGCTCAGTGCAATTTTACATAGTCGTAAGATAACGTAGTCAAACTATATTTTATCCGCTGCTGACTCTCAAGTAATGACGTCGGCTCTATATGATCGTGCAAATATAATTGTTCAAAAGTTGTTGTCAAGTAAGTTAAAACAAAAACCAAATATTGTCTCAAAGCTCAAGATGATTGCCAAACGAATCACAAAAATCCGTGACTTGGATATCGATTCAAAAGATATTATACTGCTAGAGCATCATCTTCCCAAACTTGAAGAGTTGAAAATTATTTCAGATGATATATTCTCTCAGACAATTCTTTCCGAGATTGACCAAAAACTCGAACGGTTACGAGTCGACGATCAGATGGTATCATTGGCAGATATTGTCTGCAGACTACATATTGTATTCATTTCTATACTAAATCCGTCAATCTCTGGAACAGCTGTCACTATAAATAAAGCTCTCAACCAGCTAAAATTGCACATGACTACATCGCATGAGCACTGCGCAACAAAACAAAATTTTATCAATGAGTTACTCAATGCACCTTATAATGATGTTTTGGACTTTCTTCAATCTCCCTCGAAAACTGACTTAAATTCAGCACTCGAATCAATGGCCGACGACTTTCGTGCGTATCTAACCAAATGTGCAGAAGCCTATAGTTTCACATTCGATGAGCTAGTAAACTATATCAATAGCAAATATAACCAAGATCAAGACGAAGTCTATGGCATTGAACTTGAGAACTACGTGATGGCAACTTCTTCGGCCGAACGTTCTCTCGAACACTTCCTTTCGACAACACCAGAAGTGAATGATATCTTCATGACACGAGAGGAGATGGACAAATATAAATGTCTTTTTGAAAACTATTGCCACCAAGTAGGACGCCTAATACAAAATACGAATCAGGTAAGTAGGTTCTATTCACTAATTTGAAAATAAAATTATGTCGTGATTACAAATGTATATTTTAATGAGCATGATAGTAATATTTGTGTTTTTCCAGAGCAATATCCAGACTGAACAAATAACATTGTCTACACCAATGACTGGTGATTTATTGAAGATGGATGTTATTAAAGAGAAACAAGAAACTAGTTCCGTAGTTCCAGTACATTTTCGGACTTCTATACGTGATGATAATTGGAATAGTGAATTATCACAATATCATAAAGAGACGATTTTTAAAAGTGAAGAAATGAAGATTTCCCGATCAGTAGTCTGTAGTTTCTGTGGCACGGAATGTCAAGTAGGAGAAGATATACAAGACAATGAATCATTGCCAACGGTGAGGTCGACGACTGTTTCAAATTTTTCAACGTTAATCATACCAAGGCACAACGAAAATTGCATTGCTGATTATCTTTCTTTAGCTCTTGTTGATTCGTATGTATATAGGATGTCAGTTCTTTGTTTTTTTTTACCCCATCAGTTCTTTATTAACAAATATGATTTATGAAACATCTTTCACGTAATCTAAATTCTTGCATGTAAGAAACTATTAATTCGAGTCGTTCAACTTACATAACGAGCTTCATACTTATATTATATGCTTCTACAATTATAGGTACTCAACAAGTTCAAATCTTCCTAGCAGCACTACCACTAGCGTTTCATCGAAAAAGAGCAGGTTGAATACTCGGAGTGAACCGTATTGGCTAAGAAGTCACGGACAAAGTTCTCGTTCCAATGCAAGTTCATCTTCACTGATATCGAAAGAAACAAAGCAACAAAACGCCAAACGAAATCGTCACACAAAGTATTCCGGATGCTGTTAACCTTTATTCAAACCAGATTCCAATAATTGTTTCTACTTGTATAATATAAGAGTGGTATATTCTAGACAGAACTCTTAACTTCCATTCTTGATTATTTCTTGCTAAAATCTTCAAATTTTACAATAATACTGCTGAAATCATTTTGAAAGGCGGTCAAGTGATTCTTATATATGTTAGTATTTACAAGAAATAAATCAATAAATGAGTGAATTCTTAATGACTGCACGCTTAAATTTTCTGTTCTCATAATCAAAATTTCGCTGAATTAATAAATGTAATGAAATTGTCCCCGTAAAATTCAGACAACTTTTTTAAGTCCTATTTCAATCATGAAATTCTTTTCTTCGGGTCTGATAATGCACACATAGCTGCAGTTTAGTTGAGTATTGTATCATTTTTTTTAATATGCTGAATTTTATTTGTGAGATCCAAACATTTTTTGGAATATTTTTAAACAATTTTTGCGGACGCTTACGAAAATATGCAACGGACAAGATAACGATAACAAGCAGAACAAAAATCGAATTCGAAGCAATGATGACGATGTTGGATGTGCACCGCTGTTTTTCTCTTGCTTATTCTTCCGATACCGTATCTAGACACCGAAGGCACCACGCCGAGGGAAGGAATCGAACCTTCCGATATCTGACTGAAATCAGACGCATAGAATCACTACGTCATCCCCGGCAGTATCGTATCATTTTTCAGTTATACTGTATCTAATTCAACACGTATTTTCTTAAACCATTAGGTCCGATGGGGTATCAGTTTCTTCGAACGGCATGTAACCTATCTATTTCGAAATCTGGAGTGCTTTTATACATCACATAACTAAGATAAGAATACGGAGGAAAAAACTGGAAATTTCGTTATGACTCATTATGTGATGATATGAAGAGAAGAACAATGAATAATCTGTGGAAGATAATGAAAACGTCACAAAACGCATTTACCTGAAGTTAACTCTTGAGAGATGTGGATATTTCGAAGATTTTTCCAAGAAAACTGAGTCATGGTGAATGTGTTAATATAATTAATGCAATACAAAACATTAAGAGTGGACACCAGATACGATCACATAGAATAAGTATCGTTTTCGGGAGTAAGGGTTTTATTTACCCTAAACTGAATTATATCTTTATAGTCGAGGAATTTGAGTCGCTTTGGTATATTACCTCAAGTGTAATGATTCCATTGATAAGTCATTACACTTAGAGTAATATATCAAAACAACTGAAATTCGTCCAGTCTAAAAGTTGATAACAATATTAAAAGTAATGAAGTGATTACTCCTTGAACTAAAACTGCTGCGATCGAAGGAAATACATTTCATTCCAATAGCTTGAGAGGTATTGTGTTGCGTAAATGTGGATAACGAGTGTAACGATATTATAACATCAATCAAAGTTTGATAAAAAGTAAAATGAAGAACGAAAACTCCGATTCAAGTTGAATCGACAAACGATTTGTCCCGGACGGGCGACTCATTTCAAGACTTAGTGTGTAAGGAGTTAGTAAAATTGGATGTAAACTCATTTGAACATAATCTAGGGTTTAAACATATGTGACCGCATTTAATAAGTTTTTTCATGCGCGTTTAGACGCGATATATGATAAAAACGAAATCATACATGTTTATCAAAATTTGATTTGAGGTGGCCAATCGCGATTTTCATACAGAACATGTCTAAATAAAGACAACTATTCTAGCATTATCTAAACGCGTTCTATAACAAAATCCATGTTGAACACGCCTATTTTGTGTTTGGCTTTAAGATAGGCTGTCAGCAAAATTCATTCACGGTAGACTTTCAAAAACTCCACGCATTCCAACATACAGAAGAATAGAAAACGATAAGATGTTTAACTTGGTAATATGACACACTTAAATTGACAGTTTCTTCGGCGTTCTTTTTTTCCAATCTTATCATTACAACGCATTGTAATCTCGTTGTCAGTCTTTCGGTGAATTTGTTTCCAACATAAGTAAAATGGTTGATAATGACAATTATAAAAACGATAGAATTTCTAGACAACTATCTTTCAACAGGTCTAACATTGAAGATCAAATGGCAGCAGGTACTCAAAGTACTGTCGACTATCACCCATTTTCTGCAACTGCAACTCAACCGATCAACAATGGCGACAAAAATTTAATGATATTTTCAATCCAGAAAATTTACAAAAGTTTATTTATTCTTGCGGTAGCCTTGACATTCATGTTGACAACTTGTAGCAGCATCTTAACATTTCAGTCGGATCTAAGCGTAAAACAGAGCGTTGAGGTCAATTCTGTCTCTATTGTTTATGGCTTCATTACTGTGAGTGCACTTTTTTCCATATTGAAACATGAGGTTTTGTTTCATTTAGTTTAGCGCAATCTTTCTTACCGCCAGTTTTATGGACATTTTTGGACTCAAATGGAGTATGATACTAGTAATATTTGCCTATATTTTATACATGGTGACCAATATTCTTTCGCTTCCTGAATTTATGTATATCAGTAAGTGTTATTCTAATCATGGAATGGATAGCTAAGTCAAAAATTTTAATTCAAGTCCAAGGCCAAATCTAATCTAATAGTTCTGCATGGTGACAGCGATCATACATATTGAGAGACAAATTTCACTCTAAGTTGTCATGATAGACTTTCATAACATTAGCAAATTGATGGTAATGTTACTGCTAAAAAATGATAATATTCGATAGAGCTAAATAAAGCATTGCTTGCACTTGGAGTGGATCAGTCATTCGATTCCGTAATGTTGAATATTGCAAAATTAGTTCCACTCAATTCTGAAAACTTGATCATTATTCAACATAATAGGAATAATCAAAACTGATCGAATCCCATTCATTCCCAAAATTGCAGGAATTGAGTCGTGATGAAATTCCAAAAAATCCTACGAATTTCTATCTCGATCCATTCCCTGATTTCCGTGCCGGAATTAAAAACTTATGTCGGAGATTAGCCCAGTGGTCAGATTCCGATTTGGATTTTATCGAAAACCGATATGATCCGATCAAAAATTCTTGGCATCCAGTCGAATCTGAGTATCTGAATTCTGGTCACTAGATTTGCGGTTACTTCCGAAAGAACTCTGTCCATATTAGGATGATCGGACAGAATCTGATGTGTTAGCTTCTACTTGAATATTTAGTTACACCACTGTGCATCAGGATAAAGGCTAGAAGCAATGCCGGGACGAAATTTCGAGAATTATGTCAAAATGGAATTGCTGGATCTCAACTTATGTTGATTATGTCTTTTATTTTGAGTTGCGATCGAGTTTTCAAAATTTGGTGAATTGATTCCGAGATAGAACTAATTTCACAATGTGCAGCATCGTGGGAGAGGATGTATTCTCTTTACTATCCTATCTTTTTATCTTTTCTCTGCTCGTCGAGGTATCAGTTTAATTTGGGGCAATTTAGTTTCGTATTTTGTGTTGAATCAATCAAATCCTGTACAAGAGGTGAATTACAGCATCCATTTTGATGCACAATCAACCGGGTCCACGAATCAAGCTAAAGGTATCAATGTGACCACAGTAAGATTTTTACTTATGATTTCTTTTATGAAATATTGACTGTCATAAATTGAAGCGTTATGTACTGCCAGGAATATTTGCTGGAATGAGTATCCTCTCGTTGATCATATTATTTTTGGTGTTCTATCAAATTCGACTAGTCAAACGATGTAAGTCATTTTTGTTCATCATAGAGAAAAATGATTCTGTCTGATAGAAATCATTCTGTAGACAATGAAAAAGAGTATGGAAATACTCGCGTCATTGATGCAATGTAAATATGTCGATTAAATATTTATATTCCATTGACGGTGTGAATTTTCATTGAAAATACATTTCTAAAAGTCTGATTAACTCACTTAGGAAAAGAATGCAAAAATTACTTGGAGATGTGAGAATAAGTGTGTGCACGAAAAGAAGCTCTCTTGTCCTCATCCTCAAAATAGCTTCTTGAAAATCAAAGTCTAGCAAAACTTTAATCTAGAAAACTGAAATTTATAGTGGTGGCTCATGAATAGAGACTAGGCAAGTGCTGAAAGTTGAGGATCAAATGATCGTTTCTTTCTTTACTGACCAAGATTAATCTAGGAGTAATTCCTAATTATTTATTTTTTTAATGTGTAAATATTTGGTAAAAAAGGTGGATATCCATATTTCCTTCATTCGAGGTGGTATGGTATTCTAAATAACGTGCTTGTATAGCGAAGTCTGCACTAGAAAATTCAATAAGGCACTGAACCTGAGAAATCCGTCTTAAAAGACTTCGTTAATAGTGAGTGTGATGTACTATACTTACTGTAGACTATTAGTATGGTTTGAAAAGATTTTTCCTAGATTAGTGAATAATAAAAAACAATATATGAGTGAATGCGTCAAATCTTTCGAAATGAAAATATATAATTGAAATTAATTTTCGTCTATACAATATGAAAAAAGTGAAGATCACAAAATCTAGTAAATTTTTAAATTTTTTGAGTTTTTATGAATTATGGCAATTTTCAGCTAAACTGGTGTGGCCTATATCACCTAGGAGAGGCCTAAGACAGGTTTATCACGTTTCTTGACAGGAGTTTCGTTCTCATTTATTGTCATACAATACAAAACATAACTATTGTATCATATGTTTCTTCGAAAGTTTCTTAAGCATGTCTATTCAGCATTACGAAATCAAAATATAGTTGACTATACTAACTAGTCGAGAATGGTCCAATTTGACGTGTAATTGCTAACAACATGTAACGAGCTTCATAGAACCACTTAGAAGATCTCTTGAAAAATTTTACTATGGCTCCATTGATGTCAGTTTTCAACACTGAAGACGATTTTGACAATGGACTTTTATTCGGAACACCGAATGGGCAATCATAGAAGTCGATATAGCTGAACTGTACAGTACAAACACGTCCAAACAGTTATGTTTTGAAAAGTAATTGAAGGCAAAACGATCTCGAGGTATTTTAAAAATTTCCCAATTCATGTATTCTGCAGATTAAATCAAGATGCAGTTTTGGACAAATTTTCAGAACTGTTTGTATCTATTTTAATAGACATCAAGTGCCTTTAGTCATCTTGGAAGTGATATACGGATGGATCTAATTATGAGATTAGGTATAGAAAAGGCAATCCCTATACAAAAAAATTGGATCAATACTATACCGAACGATCAACAGTTCCTCTAACGTACATCACAAGTTTAAAATAGGTTCTGTGTGTCATATGAGAGATTTAATGAAAAAGGTTGTCAGAGAAGCCTCTTATCGACTGAAATGTGAAACTCATATATTTCATATAAGATAATGTAAAATAACCGATAACATCGATGTAGTTGCTGGATCGCGAAATACTGACGAAAAAACAATCAAAAAACAGCATGAGAAGAAAAATAACAACAGCAGTACTCTCAATTGTTTGCTCACCGAACAGAGACAAGCTCAAATGGACACCATCGTACAACATCAGCAGACAGTATCACTCGATCTTATCAAACAGGCAATGATGGACGTTCTTAGCAAGCAAAATACCACAGCGTCTACTGCAGCTATCAACACTGTAGGTACATCTAGATATCGAAAAAATTCGACTATCATTACCAATCGTGAAGTAGAAATCCGTGCCGATCACAAGCAAACGCGCACCGATGTGACTTTTCGAAAACAACGTGATGGTGTTGTTGCTGATAAACATCTGCGTGATGCTGTGAAACAATGGTCAAATGTTAGCACCATGGCTGAATTAGTCGCTAACATTAAAGCGTGTGAAAAGAATGATTTAGAAAATGCTTGGCTACTCTTTTGTTGGATCGGTGAAAATATTCGATACGATTTGAACTGCACAAATAACGCGGCAGAAAGTGTCTTTCAACAACGAACAGGCGTATGCCGAGGATTCGTTAGTCTCTATCATGAATGCTGTTCACTGCTCTCAATCGAATGTTTAGAAATTTCGGGGTACGCTAAACAAACCTTTCTCAAAGCTGAAGAAGACCTCAAAAAGTTGCCTCATGCTTGGAATGCCATTGTACTCGATCAATACACTTATCTAGTTGATCCGACATGGGGTGCCGGTGGTGGTGATGGCATGAATGAATTAAAAGATTTCTATTTTCTGACGTCACCAGAAGAGCTTATCTATACTCACTATTGCAATGGACATCAATTACTCAATCCGGAAATAAGCAAAGCAGACTTTCTTAGTTTACCAGTGATGAAATCTACTTATTATCGATTGAACTTAAATCTACTTTCGCCCAAACAAGGTTTTAATGAGACCAATCAGAATTTATTCAAAATTGCTATTAAAGCACCGGAATATGTCAATTTTATTGCTGATTTAAAAGTAGGTGATATTACATATCCACGTAATTTGCATATGTTATGCCAGCGCGACCCGACACAAGCCGATCTGATGAATTGTTATGTAGCTCCACCAGCTGACGGACTATATGAAATAGCCATTTATGCGAATACAAACAACGAAACCACTTATTCAAGTGTCATTTATATGCGATTGCACGTTTTAAACGTTATTGGGTCAATCACTTTTCCTCTCATTTATCAACCATTCAGTGAGCACAAATGTTTCTTGATTGAACCACTTGGCCGTCTTGTAGAGAAGAATGAACGCATCTTGATTCATATGAAGATCTTCGGTGCAAATGTAATCCAAATTCATAATGGAGATGACCATATAGTTCCTACTAAAGACGAGTACAAGAATGGAGTGCTCATGAAAGAGATCCGAGTACAAGGAGATATTTCAGTGGTAGGTCGATGGGACGATAAAGCCGACACTATTTCAACTATATGCATTTTTAATATGTTATGATTTCTTTTTGTTTTCAGTAATAAACAAGGGACCGGTTTTTTTTTCTTCAGACAGCAGAATTTTTACAACGAATAGCATCATAACTAGACCAGATTCCGTTAATCATGTCAATAACATTAAGTGCAAGATTGTTCCTTTTTCTGAAAAAAAGGGTGATATGGTTGTTAAATGGTGGTTGAGAATGCTTAAAGTTGGTTTGTTTGCACAATCCAATCACATTGCAGCAAAATTTTATCTTTGAAAATTCTTTGTATTTTATTTCAGAAAACATTCATACTAGGGTAACTGAAGTCGAGGTACACGAATCTGAGGTCAGTTTTTAAAAAAAATTTTTTCTATTTTTTGCGACAAAGAACCATTTTTTACAAAAAAAAGAATTTTTTTATAAGGTTTGTCCGAAGGGTAATCGAGGTCGAAGAATCCGAATCTGATGTTAATTTTTTAATTTTTTTTGAGAATCATTTTTTTATACAAAGGATCACTTTTTTTGCACAAAAGATTTTTTTCATAAGGGTTGACCGAAGAGTAATCGGGGCCGAGGAATCCGAATCTGATTATAGTTTTTAAAATTTTTTGGGGGATCATTTTTTTAGACAAAGGACTACCTTTTTGCAAAAAAAATTTTTTTCATAAGGGTTAACCGAAGGGTAATCGGAGTCGAGTAACTCGAATCTGATATTAGTTTTTTAGAATTTTTTGGAGAATCATTTTTTTACACAAAGAACCACTTTTTCATAAAAAAAGTTCTTTTATAAGCGTTGATTGAAGGGTAATTGAGGACGAGAAATTTAAAACTGAAGTCAGTTTTCTAAAAATTTTTTGAGGGCCAATTTCTTCAATAAGCGACAAATTTTTAACAAAAAACATTTGTTTTTATGAAGTTAGGTCAAAGGCAGGTGAGATCGAGGAACTTGCATCTGACTTCGGTTTTTTTAATTTTATAAATGAATCGCTTGACGGTAGTTTAGAAACACGATTTCTACGAGAAAGAGAAGAGCGAGTCTTTAGAGGAGCGTTACTTGTACTTATCTATGTGTATATAGCCAGTCAACTATATACACTTGTGTGGATATAGCCACTTCTCTATAATAATAGGCAATCGAAGACGATTGCTACAAATGCCTATGATAGAGTACGATTATACGAACTCGACATTAATATGAGTGAATGCAACAATATCATATGTCTGCAGTCGTTCATTCAAAATCAAATGAGTAGCAGTGTATTTGTTCCTATGATAAAAGCTTGTCAGCGCAGTCCCTTTGGGACCAAAATGTGGAACTTACATACTTTGAGAAGAAATATACTAAACAACCATCAGTTCTTGTTTGCTGTTAAGCAAAACGTGTAGTGATTTTGATTGCTCTTTTCTTTCGTCGCTCTACTACCTAGGAAAACTTATGTAAAGATCTTCATTTGATTCATTTTGCCTCTTTGTTCCTCTCATCAATGTCAAAACACACACCATGCTCTTTGGCTTTGGTTGCTAGGATCTGGAAAGGGAGGGGGTGTCTGGAAGGGGAAGAGCCCTAAAAACCTCGACTTAAAACTTACACTCACTATTTTTCTTCGAAAAAATATGTGAGTTCCACAAAATACGCGTGGTATGGTAGTGATTACTCCAAACACGAAAAATTTGTTTTTCCTTTGGTCGTGGCAGCTGTGGCGCGCAACCATGTGATCAGTCACCTTTCATCACGTGTAGTTGATCACCTTTTTACCAGTTACCACACAAAAAAGTAACAACTCGTTTTCGGTTATTCGAACGATCTAATTGCATGTTTTATTTTTTCTATATGGTAAAGTAGCAAACAAAATGACTGTAGTAACCTCTATGTAACTTTCAAAACGATTTTTAGAAAAGTTCTGAACTACTTCCCTCTCTGGATATTTTAAAAAATAATCGTCTTGTTTCGATATATGTTAACATTGTAATTCAGGTGGAACATGCTGTTTACGTACACTCCTAACCTTAAACTTGAAGCGCTCGCATATTAGCCAAAAAAGTCCATGGGCAAAAATAGAGATGTATTATTTTTTCATGAATGGTGATGAATTCTAACGAATGAAATCTAAATATTATCAATGATTCATTATTAAACGAAGTATCAACGAAGGATACAAATATTATTTCTGATTGGTTCTCTTATTCTTTTTTCCTTTCATATAAGTTTGTACGATAAAAAAAACCACTCACGTTTTTTCTTTTATAAAAGCAGTAGTTGTCCTCGATTGACATTTATATCGTTAGAAAAACTACGAACGTAAAATACTAAAAGTAATGAATAAGAGTACAAAAATAATAATAATTACATCAGATGAAGATATTATTCAACGTTTAATCTCAAATAAAAGCGAAAATACACAAATTATTGATTTAGATGATAATAAACAAATTAATTCAACAGAAAATCTTCATCAATTATCGAACATTGTATGGATTTAATTGATAATAAAATTTAAAAAAATTCAATTATCTATTTATTTAGAAGTCAAATAATGATAATCAAATAAATAAACGTGCACTTGAGTCAAATCTTACCAATGAAGAAAGATCAATTAAAGTAAGAAAAAAATGGATTAATACATTTTGTGCAATTTGTGGTAATCAAGCTATTGGTTATAATTATAATGTTCTTACATGTGCTTCATGTAAAACTTTTTTTCGACGAAATATTAACGAAGATGTGGTTAGTTAGATTTCGATTGACCCTTTTTTTTTTAAAAATTCTAATGAGTTTTTATTTTAGGAAAAACTTCAATGTTTAACAGGTGAAGAACAATGTTCAATTTCACATGAAATACGTCGAAAATGTCAAAAATGTCGATTAAAACGATGTTTATCAATGGGAATGAAACATAATAAAATAACTAAAAATAATGAAGAAAATTTAAATAATTCATCATTCAATCATCAAGATCAAGTAAATATTTTTCCGATTTAAATATTTATTTTTAATAATAAATAAATATTATTTTAGTTATCGATAAATGAAAATTCTAATAAAATTGATTCAAAAGTAATAAGTGATACATTATTTTCTCGTTTATCTATTGAAGATTGGATTATAATTCAAAATCTTCAATCATCATTTAAATTCTATTGTCAAATTCCAATCGAAGAAAATTCTACTCTTATGGATTTAACTGATCAAACTTCATCACTTATATCTTGGTCATATATTGGAAGTGAAAATGCCATGCGTTATATTAATTTTTTTCGACATATGAAACAATTTGAAGAATTAAATAATGATGATAGATTTATTTTAATTAAATATAATCTTTTAACAATATTTATTTCATCAAAAGGTTATTATTATAAAAATCCATCTTGTTCGTGTTATTCAATTAAAATTTGGCAAAAAGAAGATGAAATTCATCGTCGATTTTTTAGTTTATTTGATACATCATCATACGATGTAAATAAATTAGAAGATTTAACTAAATATTTAATAGAATTAACTGAACGAGATCCAATAATAATATCTCTTATTTCAATAATATTAATGTTTTCTCCAGGTATATCAATGAATGAAAATGAACCATTATTAAAAGATTCATTAGCGATTTATCGAATTCAATCTTATTTTACTAAAATTCTTTGGAATTATTTAATTGATAAATTGGATGAATTACAAGCTTACAAATATTTTATTCAATTATTTGTATTAATTTTAACAATTCAATTGAGAACAAAAGAATTACGTCTATTTTTTCAACATCAATATTCAATAACAAATACGAAAGATAAAGTTGCACCATTAATGCAAACAATTTTACATTTTTATTAATTTATTTAAATAAAACGTTTTTTTTCATGCACATAAAAATGTACCTATGATGAATCATTCCTTTTCATTGTGAAACAACTGAAGAATATAATCTCTATTTTTAATGCTTTCTCAATGTTTATCGATCAATGAAAACGAGTGATGGGCATCTCTGTAAAAGACACGTAAAGAGTTGATAGAATATTCAAATGAAACAATCTTTAGTCTTTTGTACTATTCATATAATGATTTAAAGAAAGTTTATTTAAGTAAAACTAGATTTGAATTTTTCTCATTGATCACAAATAAATCATATAAGATGTTGTATATTTTTTCGAATATAATCAATCGAGGGTCAAACTAGAAACGTACAGAACGAACAAATTTTTTTTAATAAGCATAGATGAATCATGTAATACATTTTACGTCGTCATCATATAAACGATGAAAGGTTGAAGAAGAAACAGAGAACGAACTTTACGTATGTTTTATTTCAATAATATAAAAACACATTCTCGTTCCTTTATTTTTCTTCATAACCTTCTCGTATTCAGTGATTTAATATTTTATTATTTGTAAGTAAATGACAATCTTAATCTTGTTATTTTTTTCTACAGCTAAAGAATATTTTCTTTTTGGTGAATCTAGATTGAAATTCTAATTATGTTTCAACCAGCACCATCACCTGCAACTAATTTAGGACGATACCGTATATTGTCTCCAACAGCATCTGTTCGAGTATCTCCATTATGTTTAGGTGCTATGTCTATTGGTGATGCATGGAATGAATTTATGGGTACAAATTCGAAAGAAAATTCATTTAAAATTCTTGATGCTTTTTATGAAGCTGGTGGAAATTTTATTGATACTGCAAGTAATTATCAAAATGAACAGAGTGAAATATGGTTAGGAGAATGGATGGCGAAAAGAAATAATCGTAGCCAAATGGTTATTGCAACTAAATTTACAACTGGATATCGATCAGATTGGAAAGAACAACCAATTCATGTTAATTTTGCAGGAAATTCAACAAAATGTTTACATGAAAGTGTTAATGCTTCATTAAAAAAACTTCAAACTGATTATATTGATCTTCTTTATGTACATTGGTAAGAATTTAAATAGATTTAAAACAAAATCAAACTTTTGTTCTATTTAAGGTGGGATTATACATGTTCAATAGCTGAATTGATGCAATCTCTTGATCATTTGGTTAAATCAGGTAAAGTACTTTATTTGGGAATAAGTGATACACCTGCATGGGTTGTTGCAAAAGCAAATCAATATGCAAGAGAACATGGTCTTCGACAATTTTCAGTTTATCAAGGATTGTATAATGCTGCTGTAAGAGATTGTGAAAGAGAAATTCTTCCAATGATTCGAGATGAAGGAATGGCTTTTGCACCATGGGGAGCTTTAGGTGGAGGAAAATTTAAAACAAAAGAACAAATAGCAGCTATGGAAAAGGAAGGTGATAAAGGACGATCATTTTCTGGTATTCTTCAAGGTAATAAATGTTTATTTTCAAATATAGAATAAAACTTCATTGAATTAATTTAGGTCCAAGCAAAGATGATCAAGCAGTGACTGCTGTGTTAGAGAAAATTGGAAAATCAAAAAATGTTTCACTTACACAAATTGCTTTATCTTATGTAATGGCTAAACAACCATATATTTTTCCTATTATTGGTGTTAGAAAATTGGAACATTTACAAGATTCTATTAATGCATTAAATATACGATTAACCAAAGAAGAAATTAAACAAATTGAAGAGGCATACAATTTTCAACTTGGTTTTCCTCATAATTTTATAGGTACAAATTCAAGTACAAGTTGGGGTTTACCTTTAGTAGGTCATTACGATTGGGTGGAACAAGAAAAGAGTATAAATGCCAGTTAAAAATAAACATTTTCAACATTTTTATATTATAAACTTTTTTGAGAATTTCTTTTCAATAAACTTCTTATCACAATTCTATGAATCATCAATAGACAATATATCTCAAACATCCAAGATATTATTATTATCTAACAAGAGAATCGATCGAGATGCCCAACACTGATTATCTTCATTCATAGACCGTTTGATAGTAAAAAGCCTAAAAGGAGTTGTGCCTACGACTCTTTCCTAAAAAGTTAGGGCCAATGTTCTGTTCTTTCCAACTATAAATGGCCAAAATTTGAAAATCTTACAATTCAATCAAAAAAGATCATATACACTTGAAATTTTCGGCATTACAAGTAGAGACCTGCGGGACAGTCCCGAATCCCGAAAAATCCCATTTGTCCCGTCCCGCGGGACATTCGGGATTGTCCCGAAAATTTTTCGGGACGGGACAAACGAGATCGGAACTATTCAGAAAAAATCGATGTCCCGAATTTCTTAAATTCACATCAAAACACGCCGTAAATTTGAGGCTTCCTATTTTCTACCAAATATTTCAATATTTAAATAAATAATACAGGATGAACCGTAAGTAGCTTTACGATAAAAAAATCCGAATATCTTCACTAGAGACCTCCGTGATAGTAGTGTCCTGCATGGGTACGACTTTTCGTACCCGGACCCGACCCGACCATCTTACACCCGAACTCGATCCGGACCCGAATAACGGTACCCGGCACCCGACCCGACCCGAAAGTAATTGATATTCAGCAGGGCTTTTCAAAGCCATACTATGCTTTTAGAACTTTTATTTCATATGACAAAATATACTGTTATTTTAATTACATCATCAATAAATTAAATAAACAACAAAAAAATATCATTTAAAATTTCGCAAAAAAACAAGTGAGTCAAGTGACTCAGAACTAAGTTGTTGTCTTCGTGCTTCTAAAATTCGACCAGTTTCGCTAAATACTAGGGATGCAACGGTGACGAATCGTCACCGCTTGATCGTACGAATCGGTAACCGGTCCACCGAAAACCGGTACGAGCCGATAACCGGTCCACCGAAAACCGGTATGAACCGGTAACCGGTCCA
>JAJEKB010017799.1:0-28092 GCA_022393335.1 Macrotrachela quadricornifera
TGATAAGATACTTGAAATTTCTCAAATGGTACTCTTATTTTCCTTGTATATTTCAAAAGAAATGTTTGTTGCAGAAATATAAATATTTCTTTCTCTGGATAGAAGAGAAGAATCTTTTTGTTTTATATCTTCGTAGAAAATCGAAAAGAGAATTGTAGAAAGTGTAGAAGATATTTTAAATGAGGCATATTATGAATAAGCACTTGTATTATTTATAGGAAACCTTAAAAGTCAATGTCTTATAAAAGTGTTCATAATGAATGATTGAATTTTCAACTCTGCTCACTATATTTGCTCCAGCATGATCAATCAGAATCAATGATATGATGATAATCCTATGAATACTATGATTGTAATTGAAAAACTGAGCCTCCAATCACGTAAATATTAAATTCATTTATGACACCTTCCAATAAATCTCGAGCATATGTTTCAGCGAGTGTGACACTAACTATTTGAAACTCTCCCCTTTAGAAAACTCCATTTTTTATAGAAATGTGAGAATTGTGTTTTCATAATAGGAGCATGCATCGAAGTTTCTTCTTGAAGAAGATCTATGGCTGTCCATAAAACGAATAGGTTTTGATGAGCTTACCATCTCAAACTTAGGTTCTACTATCAATTTTTTTCAGTTTTAGACCGTCTTTCTCTTTACGTTGGTATCGAGGAAAGAGTTTGCTCAATATAAATCACTACAAGACTACTGATATTCAATATAAAGACCACAAATGTATAGCTTGTTCTGAGTACTGATATATAATTCGCGTGTGTTACTGTTTAGCAATCTTTTGGGTATGAATTGGTGACTTTTTCGAAAAGTCTTTTAAAAACGCAAACCAAAGGAAATTAAAAAATCGGGCTCTGTACGGATTTAGTCCTAAAGGTACTCTACAACTTAAAAATCGCTTCACCATGAAACCTTTTTATATATTTAATATAAATGCCTCTTACCGATGTTGGATACATCTTCAGTATTGTTTAAATATATCTTTAGTAAATCTTCATACAGTAATTAATAAAGAACTTTGATACAATGGAAGTGATTCTAAATAGGTAACCACAGTCTACAGTTTTTCTTGACTATTTTAAGCAATTAAAAAAGTCATTTTTCGAAGGATAAATTCCTGATAGATATACTACACATTATATATCGGATGTTGCAAAAATTTTGCGACATTTTTAAAAATACACATCTCTTCTATTGTTTTGTTAAGATGTCTAATTTATTTTATATAACTTTAGTAGGCCATCGTATTTCTCATTGTTCTAATAAGTTATTATTCCTTTAACTCCTCTTTGTTGATTTCTAGATGGTTAAAGGTAATGATATATGAGATATTGTTATTTACTTTTTCAAAAGTATGAAGAAAGTTCTAGGGATTGCGAACTTATTAGTAAACAAAGTTCATAGAAGTACGGCTGGTTGTTGCATCCGCCGATATCAACAATCTGGTTCAAATGGTGTTAAACCGAAACCAGGAAGATCTAGAATTGGACGCACAAAACGTCTGATCAACTTGGTTAAAAAACGACTTGGTTTTAAAGTTCTCAGGAAAAGGTTAGGAGTGATGGAAAAGACTTCATTTCTAGTTTGTGCACTATCAAATGAGTGCTCAATAAAGATTTAAACAAGAAATGTTATTGGAATACCAATATTTAAAAACTAAAAGAAGACCAAAACTCAATAAGAAAGATATGTTGTCGATGAATATGGAAGAACATCAACCATAACAAAATAAAAGACGTGTTTACAGAGGAAAAAAATATTTACAAAGAACGGTTACTTAAATTTCAAAAACGACGTTGTTTAGGTTAGCAGTCGATGTGATGTCGATGAATCTGGTGGAGTCTATGAAATGGAAAAATATCCGACAATTATCATGAGGGCTTTGGGTGGAATGTGGAATGGCATAACCAACACATATTTTTTTCAAATAGGCGAAAGACTAACTAAACAAAACTATTGTGATCGATTGTTACCATTCTATAAAAAAAGGATGACCAGCTATTTGGTTATCAGTACTGAGATTTTCAGCAGAATGGTACCAGTTGCTATACAGATGGAAACGTTCAAAAATGGTGTAAATACAATTTTGAGTTTTTCATTCCGAAAAACAAATAGCCTCCAAATTCTCCAGAGCTCAAACTTCTAGATTATTTCACGTAGAATAAAATATTAAATAATATGACTTATCATAAAGTTAAAACAATCAATGATTTATGTCGAGAAATTGAGAAATCGGTGAAGAAAATTAATATTAATTACGAACGGAAAGTAATTGATAGGCTTTCTTTGAAAGACTATACTCAATAGAAAAATATGATAGTAAACTCATTATTGATGAACATAGTTAGTTTCAGTAGTATATCTATATATCTTTTCTTCTTTTGAAATGAACTGGATTTTTCAAAATGTCGCAAAACTTGTGCAACACTCAGTATATTCCTCTACGACCGGATGTTGTCAAATGGCAACATTCTGCTGATATTATCTTAGGATTTATCTCAAAGGGATGAGATATAGTTCCTGAAGCGGTTTAATAATTAAATACATGCATTCTAGAGCAATCCTATGGCTTTTCAAGAAAAAAGAAGGCTATTATTGACGAGAGGGATGAATTCTCCAACCAACACTCAAAACAACTCCAGAGCCTAAATGACCTATTTTTCAGTTGTTCGAGCATTTAATGCGAGAAGTAACTAGTGGCTAATTTTTCTCTCTAGACCCGTTATCTATTGTACAAATAAGATTAATTATTCAGCCTACTTGATGAATAGAGTCTAAGAATGTTGCCAAAAGGCAATATTCGGCCGTAAGAATACAAAAAGTTGAGAAAAATGAATTATTCTTTCTCGATGGAAGTCCAATAATTTGCTGTTATTTTCAATCCAGATTGTCAAACAAAACCGTATTTTGTTCATCTGCCAATTTCTTACAGCCTTAATGTGAAGTGTATTCTCATAATACTCAAAAACTTTCCGAAATAGTGTAAATTTCACCTATTTTTTCTGGAGGACTTTCAATATATCATAGTATTCTTATTCAGGCTACTATAACATATTACTAAATTTGTTAAAATCTTACTAAATTCATCAGCTTCTCTAAGGATAATAAGTGAAATTTGCACTATTTCAAAAAGTTTTTCAGTATTATCGGAATATATTTCACAGGAAGGCTGTAAATGATGGGCAGATGAACAAAGTATGTTTTTGTTTGACAATCTGGATTCAAAAGAGCAGCAAATTATTAGACTTCCATCGAGGAAAAATGGTTCACTCTTTTCAACTTTTTGTACCCTTACGGTCGGATGTTGTCAAAAGGCAACAGGTTGGCATTCGGCTCAGTATCAGTTCTTTAAACTCCAAGATGAAATTCGGTAACCTCTACATGTAAGAGACAAAGAATATATAAAATAAAAATTTTTTGCTTGCTATCTTCTAGTAGCCGTCCGTAAATGGATATAGAAATATGATTTCTTTTCTTTTCGATAAGAAATCATTCACCGTTTTGTTCCGTATATACAACTAAATCTAGCCTAGTCAATTAGATATACTGAACTTGTACATTTTCATATGTATTTTTGTCTAAATTATTTCTCGGTCGTTTATCATTCCAGAATATGTTAAAAGATCGCTAGACAATTGAGAATGGGCTGCCTCGTAAAGATTTGATCAAGATAGAATGAATTTGAGATAGCTAGATCTTAAAATCGTCTTGTCTTGAACTCCACAAACAGGTGGTACTGTATCGAATTAAACTGAAAAATAGTAGTTATTTCAATTTAGAAAAAAAAAAGCCATGTGCCTAAAATCGGTCCTTGTAAAATATGCTCTACTACGTTTAAACCAACCCTATTCACAGTTTAGTTCGAAGATATTATGAATTGATAGTTTTGTATCCTGGTTTTAGGGGCTCACTCAAAGCCATTTTACAGAGAAAGGTATTGTTAAAAATACCAAATACTACTCTGATATGTTCATTTCAACCTAATTACAGCTATTTTCATGCTAGATTTCTGCAAAAAGTGAATATTTGTTTTAGAGTGGATTGAAATAACTTAGGATGACTTAAAGTGAGTTGAAGTGATTTAAAGTAGACATATCAAAGTAATATTTGTTTTTTTATCAATATCTTTTATAACAAATTGTCTTTAAATGACCTTTCCTAAGTCCAGAATTCGAAGCTCTATCGATTCATACTATCATTCAATTAAATTACGATTAGAGTGGGTTTGAGTAGGTTGAAGTGTATTTTACCAGCACTCCTGAAAAATGGATTCGAACAATCTTCTACAGATATGTCGTATGTGCTGCACAAGAATAGAGCATAGGTACACTAGAACACATACGTCATAGCAAGCATTTTGATGTGTCATGCATTGTGTCACAAAGTACGATACATGCGATACACTTTCTCTTAGTGTGTGTGTGCCATCGATCCTATTGGAGGCTGTTGGAAACAATAACTTCTTGACACATCCCACTCATTTTTCAGAAGAAGGAGTCAGACACTATTTGGAAAAGTTCATAGAATACTGTACCATACTTCGATCGAAAAGATATCATACCGTAACCATAGTCTTCTAAACATCTTGTATTACTGAAATAAATAAGAACCTGTGTAGAATATCAAGATGGCAAGCAAGAATCATCGCAAGAAACATATTAAAGCTACATTCCATCCATTCAGAGTCATATTTGGATAAGATCATATTTAGAAGAATACAAGAAGAAACGTTATAATAGAAAAAGATTGCTACCGGTTGTTTTCTATCAAGCTAAATTTTTTAGTCTCAAAAATGACAATAAAATAAGTTAATTGAACGAAAAAAACATACTTCAAAACATTTTTTCTTATTAATATCGCTTTCTACGTCTCGAATATTACCTTAGAACGAAATATTTATTAAAACGACATTCGTAAAAATCTATTAAACAAGCATTTTCATGCTTAAAAATTAGCGTGAAATGAAGTAGCCATAGAAAAGTGATTGAATACATACTCTCTATTTAAGTTATATACATGTTTCAAAATTATCGTGAAATGAGGTAACTGTGACATAAACATCTTTTAACATCACTTTCTATCAATCAAACATTTTCACACTCAAAATATCGAGATGAATGAAGTAAATGGAAAAATAAAAAGTTATTTTAATACATGAAAATATTAAAAGAATATTTTCAAATTCAAAAATTAGAACAATTTCAAGTAGAGTTTAAAAACACTTTGAGAAAGAGTACAATATCTACTACAAGATTCTTTCTCTAAATCATCCTGATCTAGTTATTTTTTACAACAACATTGACTTGATGCATAGCAACATAGTCGATCGCATGAAATCACTTTTGTTTTATGAAAATATTGTCAATAGTGAAGTAATTTATAGTTTGAGAAAAGTATTCTTCTCTTAAATTATCTAAAAAATAATTTTGAAATCTTCTTTTCTATCTCATGCCACTATTGGAATCAAATTTTATGTTCTTGATCTTTTTTCATTCTCTGTATCTCATTGATATTGTACGATTCTTACAGTAAGATTATATATGATACAGTTTTGTCTTACGTGCTCTTCCTGTTTCATGCATAGAATTTGGGATCTTTTATACTAGAATATAACGAAAAAGGATTTTTTATATATTGTTGTCTCCTACGAAGAAAAAACATTGAAATTTTTCATGCAACTCTTAATCAATTTTTTTTAATAGGTAAATCAAAGTAATGCCGGTTTTTTGTGAAAGTATCAACGACCAATTTTTTGAATAACTTTTCAATGGTCCAAGCTATAGAGTTTGAGTTTTCATCGTTAGACAGAGCAAAGCGAGGGACGCCGATTTATATCAAATCCATTGAATTCAAGCCTCTTTCATATAGCTATTGGCGATCGGATTTCTTTTTTGCTGTCAAATTTCATGAGTTTTTGTAATAAGTTAGCATTAAATTAGGCCAAAATGTAGCTCAAATCTCTCTACATTTGTGCTAAAATTTTCATATTTTAACATCAAAGTGTAAAGAAAAAACAACTGAGAAGAATGCGAAAAGATCCGAAAATTTTAGCACAAATGTAGAGAGATCTGTGCTACATTTTGGCCTAATTTGATGCTAACCTATCACAAAAACTCATGAAAATTGACAACAAAAAAGATATCCGAATGCAAATAGCTATATAAAAGAGGCTTGAACTCGATGGATTTGATACATATCGACATCTCCCGCTTTGCTCTTTTAACGATGAAAACTCGAACTCTATAGCTTGAACCGTTGAAAAATTACTCAAAAATAGTCGTTGCTACTTAAAAAAATTTCACATTAGTACACCACCATCTTTTAGTCTCCTTAGTCCCTTATTTCAATTTGAAATCAAATGCTTTTTTTCGGTTTAAATTCAGATTGAAATTAAATAGCCCATAGTATGAAAACGCATTTTTTTTATTTTGTAGAAAAACATTCGAATTTTCAGTAAAATCACACTTTTTCATTGCTTTTACTATTCCATACACTTCAAAATGTATTCATTAAACACAATTTTTCATACTACATCTAATGAGTATATTTTGAAGCGTATGTAATAATGAAAGCAATGAAAAAAAGGTAATTTTTACTGCAAATTCGAGTGTTTTTCTACAGTATAAAAAAATTCATTTTTTAATATTTTTAAAAATTTTTTAACTAGTTTTTTGAATTTTTCATCTTAGAAAAATGGCTTCAAACATTTTTAATATGTACACTTTTATAGCGCTCGACGAGCTCTATCTAACTATGTAAACATTTAAGAAAAAAATTTACTCCACTTCTGACTTCCTGATGCCTTGATTTTCTACACCAAAAAATGTAAAGTTTCTGGAAATTTCTAAAGGTCGATGTTAAAAAGTTTCGATAACTATTATTATTTAGTGCTAATAAGTCCCATTTTTGACGAGCTTTCATTTGGTATAAAACCCATTGTTTGTTCTATTTGAAATTATAACAGTACTTCCCTATCAAAATATTATTTCCAACCGTATAGATGATGGAAACGAATTACAAAATAATTCAAAACAAATGAAGTTTAGGATAATTCAGTCACCATTAGTTTTTCTGAATAGTGTATCAAGATCTACCAGAGTCTGCAATTATGGAAGTGAGGATGAGGACGAAAATACAGTCACATACACAGAATATATCATTTGATTGAAGTTGAGGACAGAAACATTGATTCTGATGTGTCCACGCAGACCCTAGTATATACATGTAAATCCCTATAAAACTTGGGAGGCTTCTTCAAATCCTAGTAGGCTCAAATAGAACTTGATAGATTCCGCATAAACCTATACATATTCTCTATTAAATACCTAGAAATCTTTTTTAGATCCTCTATTTATTCTTTATATTTCATGTAGATAAATCTGTTTTTCCCTCGACTGTAAGGAGGGTCATATGAAAAAAAAATAGTTTGTTTGCTTGTCGTCGGGGTCAAAAAAACATGTTTTCAAGAAAATAATGATTTTCTATAAAGCTTGACCAAGCGTAATCGGGGTTTGGGGAATCGATTGGCATGATTAGTTTTTTAGTTTTCTGACCCAAAAAATTATTTTTTTACCAAAAATGTTTTTTTCACCCCAGGTTTCGAACCAATCAGAAATGTTGGTGACTAGATTTCAACAGACCGTGTTTTTTGACCCTAGGTTTCGGACCAATCAGAATTATTTGGGGCTCGGTGTCACTAGACCATGTTCCCTCGACTGAAGGGAGGTCATATGTGAAAACTAAAATGCGTTCGTTTTCTGGTATTCGGGTCAATGGAACATCATGTTTATATGTCCTCAGGTTTTCGATCAAGCAGATTTCTTTGCGACCGGGTTTTACCAGAGCATGTTCCATGCTGTGTAACGAATACCATTGTTTATTGTGGTGATATCTGAATCGATCAATTGATGTTAGGAATTAGTGAGGTTTGGTATATTTTATCAAAAACAGCTGCTTTTTTTGTGAGTTGCTGATTTTACCATGGGGTGTGATGAACACAATCGCCTATAGTGCTGGTATCGAAATTGATCAATTGATGTTAGGAATGTATAAGGTTTGATATTTTTCGTCAAAAACAGATGTTTTGTTACAAACTGAGAATTTCCTCATGGTGGGTGATGAACAGCATTGTGTATTCTTTTTTCCCTCTTAACCCTTCGACTGAAGGGAGGGTGATATGAAAAAAACTCAAATGCGTTTTTCTGTGTGTGTCGCAAGTCAAAAGAACACAAAGGCTTCAAAGTACCATTATAAAGTTTGACCAAAGGTTTTCGGGCTCGGAGAATCCGAATCAAGAATAATTTTGTAAAATTTTTTTGAAATTAATTTTTTCGCATAAAGGATTTCTTTTTTACGAAAAAAATGATTTTCTATAAAGTTTCACCAAAGGCTTACGGGGTCACGAAATCGAATGGGACTATTAGTTTTTCAATTTTTTCAAGTAATTTTTTTGCTAGAAAAAGGCTTTTTTAAGAAAAAAAATTTTTGTTTAGAAAGTTTGATCAAAGGACATCAGGGTAGAGGAATCGATTGGTGATGTCAGTTTCTTAAGATTCTTTTCAGACTTATTCTTTTACACAAAGGAAAGATTTTTTACAAAAAAATTTTCTTTACTTATAAAGTTTGAGCAAAAGCTGTCGGGGTCAAGAAATCGAATGGTATTATTAGTTTTTCAAGATTTCCAAATGATTGTTTTAGGCCATAAAATGTTTTTTCTAACGAGGAAACCGTCTCAGGTGTCCCCGCCCGATTTCGGTCGTTTACATGCCAGTCGATAGAGGACATCGAGCTGGTAAAAAGCCTAAATGGATTTGTGCTGAGTCCTCTTTCTCCAAAAGTTATGACGGTTTTACTAGATTCTTCACCTACGACAGCGGAATGTCAAAAAAAGCAAACAAACGAATTTCGAACTGAAATTTTACCCATATATAGGTCTAATGACCCTTACAATATCCTGAAAGTTTCAGCCAAAAAGAACGTTCCTCACTCGAGATCTTGAGTTTTCGAGTAAACTCGATTTTTGTGATATATCTGTGGCGAACGACTATTTCATGGAAATTCAATATCTCGAGTAAGGAACGTTCTTTTTGGCTGAAACTTTCAGGATATTGTAAGGGTCATTAGACCTATATATGGGTAAAATTTCAGTTCGAAATTCGTTTGTTTGCTTTTTTTGACATTCCGCTGTCGTAGGTGAAGAATCTAGTAAAACCGTCATAACTTTTGGAGAAAGAGGACTCAGCACAAATCCATTTAGGCTTTTTACCAGCTCGATGTCCTCTATCGACTGGCATGTAAACGACCGAAATCGGGCGGGGACACTCGGGACGGTTTCCTCGTAAGTAATCAATGACTTTTAATAAGATGTCACTAAAGGCCCTTGTGGTCAAGGAATGGAATGATATTATTATTTTATCAAAATTTTGAACGGATTTCGCTGACTGAAGGGAGGGCCACATAAAAAGTTATAATTTGTTTGCTTGTTTGATTGACGTCGGATGTAAGGTGAAACGTTAAAGGACAGTACAATAACGTATAATTATCTATCTACAGAATAATCACTGTGATCATTTTCAACATGGTATCATAGGTCAGCGATCGCTGTACCCTAATTTTAAACTTATCAGAATCTTTTAGGCTACAGAGTCAGTCAATCATGTTTTTTGGCCCTCGAACATTCGAGCAATTAGATCCTTTTGGGCTATGCAGCCCGCCAATCCCGTGTTTAGATCCGTGAACCTCGACCTAATCAGATTCTTCTAGAGTGGTAAGTAAACCCATCGACTTCCTGAACTTAAACACATCGAGCGAGTCCGAGTTTATATAATTTTGTGAGCCATAGTTATATGTTGTGGAAGTGGATATTACATCTAAGCCTAGGTCTTTCGAGACGAAAGTATCAGGCGAACATATATTGTAGCTATCTATCTTCGAGCGAGTTAGGTTGTCGAAGTTTTAAACTTATATCGGCTGGGATGATTAAGATAGGATTTCTGTAGACCACGTAATTTTAACTGACGAGCGAGCCTTTTTAGGTGATAAAAAGCTTTTGGATTCAGACTACTTCTATCTTGTACACCCCAATGAGTAGTGAAATACCCTCAGTTGATTCATCCCCATATTACTTTGGGAAGGAGTTATGACCATTTTACTGGTTTTTGGACCTATGGCACCCTGTCGACAGCACTTCTAAATGAGTGAATTTAGATTTGTAATTATGCCCATAAAGAGATCTTATAAATATTAGTATACCCTGAAACTTTCAGACAAAACGAATGTATCCTTTTCGAGATAATGAGTTTTTAAAAAACGACTGTTTTCCATGATAAATTTTATAATCGTGCGTGAATGAGTCGTTTTTTAAAAACTCATTATCTCGATAAGGATACATTCGTTTTGTCTGAAAGTTTCAGGGTATAATCATATTTATTGATAATGTTGTGCATGCTATTTGATAGATATTAGTTCTTTTCATATTCACTTTTAAATGATGTATAAAATAAACTTTTTGTTATTTAGTTGGTTATGAAAATGCTAGAATAAATCTTCTTAGTTATAAAATAATTTGGATATTTTTCGGCTTTGCTGCAGAGCAATAAAATTTAAATTGTATATTACATTATTGAAAGATATATTCATGAATAGTACAACTGGAAATGATATCAAGAGCATTTTCATTTCCCATCATTCGAGTTAAACACTCTAATTCATCTGCATACTCTGTTATAAATTGCCAATATTAAAGCGATACAAAATAAATAAAAAGCACATGGTCACGCTGTTGCTACCATAAAATATAGAGAAAAATTATATTTCTGAATATTTTTCTCGGTTGTAAGGGATACTTCTTTGAAATATGATTTTCTCGCATAATATTGTACTGAACGATTAATTTTGCGTCAACGATTGATTAAATTAGAATAAACGGTATTATTTATATTATTCTGATGCTCAACATAACTACCGCAATATATTTATTTCATTTCACCATTTATACAGTCTACGAATAAGTCGCTTTCTTTTCTTTTCTTCTTATATATTTACATATTTCTTAACACGTGTTAAAAGGAGATAGTGAAAAATTTCTTTTACTTTTCACTTCTCTCACCTAATTTTGGGAGATTCAGCCTTAATTACGTCAATTTGATTTATCCAAATGGATGTAATTAATATTTCCAATGATCAAAATGTTCATTCTCCTGTTTCAACTTCACGTACTGGTTCACCAGCGTCATCTACCCGTCGAGTGTTATCATCCAATGAAGATGAAGATGGTTTTACCACAGTAAAAAATAAGAAAAAGAAAAACCAAAATGAAAGTTTAATTCAATCTTCTCCTTCACATCAATTTAGTACAACTACAGTATCGCCAATGAACATCACTAATGCTCAAGTTACTATTCAATCAACAAATATTGGACAAACTCCATCGGCTATTCAACCTGTTACAGTAACAAATGAATCTACAAGATATGCTTTAAGTAGATTTCCTTTTCCACCATTCATTATTCGATTCAATTCTGGAAATATTACAACCACTCAATTTAAAGATGAACTCCTGAATCATTGTAAATCTATGCACCAGGTTGATATTCAATTTTTACACTGTCGTTTATCTCGCACTAGTGGGAATGGTCAAGAATATGATTTTTTTCTGTATTTAAAAGATGCTCTGTCTTTTTCTTTTTTACTGGATGTTAATCATTGGCCAAATACGATCAAAAATCATCAACTTTCTTTACCATCACTTCCTTCGATTCCTCCTCAACTTAGTCTTATAATAAAAAATGTTGATCTAAATGTTGACTTCGAGGAATTTAGCTCGGACATTAAAACTCGATATCCAGATATTAAAAATGTAATTCGAATGAAGAATAAATTTCAATGCAACATTAAAATGGTGAAAATAGAATTAATATCATATATCACTCGTGAACAATTATTAAATGAAAAAAAGATTTTGGTGAATTATATTTACTACAACATTGATGAATATTTAGCTCCTTTTCAAGTTCTTATTTGCTCGAAGTGTGCCGGTATTGGCCACTTTCGTAGCCAATGCACACAAATTCAAACAACATGCAAAATTTGTTGTGATTTGATTGACAATCCTAATCAACACACTTGCTCAAATGTTATCAAATGTGCTCATTGTGGCAATAACCACAAATCTACATCATCAACATGTCCAGTGATTAAAAATTATCGAGCAAATCTCACGCGAAAAATTCTTCAACCAGTTCCTGCTCCACCAGATTCAAGTTCCATCAATAGTAATACAAATTTTGTTTCTATTCTTAGGAACCATCCTCATCAGCAAGCTTCATCGTCATCAACAAACAGCATAATGATGGTAAAACTTGATGATCTTATTCAAAAATTGTCAGACGTGAAAGACCAGCTTTCAAGTTTGTCATCGAAATACGAAAAGTTCGAGCAATTTATGATTGAAAAAGATCAAGGTGATCAAATTTTCAAACTCAACCTGGACACCTTATCTAAAACCACTGCTGATATTAAACATGATGTTATTTATCAAAAATCAAAAATTGATAGACAAGAAAAAATAATGCTCAAATTTATTATTCCTATGTTTACTGATTTATTTCAAATTTTTATTTCACAAACGTCAGATGTTCTTGATGTTACCATATACACAAATCTGAAACAAAAACTTGAACACTACCTTATTCAGATGCAAAAGGCCCGTGAAGGTAAACATTTTCTTTCATAATGTCTTTGTCACCGTTTTCTTCTCCATTTTCCCCCCGTATTTCCTCTTCTACAATTAGTAAACGCAACTTTTTTCTTTGTAAAGCTAAACAGTGTTTGTCTTTTTTTGATTTTAATCTATTTTGTGATATCCTCAAGGAGTGGGAAAGCAGTGCTATCCTTCAATCGTGCTTTTCTCGTTGGAATGAATTTTTTCTCGCACCAACAAACTACATAGTTTCCTCCCTTCATGTTCTCTCATTTAATGTTAGAGGTCTAGATCTTCGTTGGCAGGAAGTTCTTCTTCTTTCAAACTCTTTCAAGGTTGATATTCTCATTCTCTTAGAAACAGGTTCTATTGATATATCCTTTTATACAAAAGTTTTTCCAAACTTTAAATTACATTTTCAAAAAGGTGAAAACCGAAATGGTGGCGTAATGATATTAGTCAGAGCAGAGTTTCAGACTGAACGTGTTGTATGTAATCTTCCAAATGTATGTGTACTTGATTTTATTGGTGAGGATAAACTCCGTGTATGTGGTGTATATGCCCCAGAGAGCAAATCGTGGAAATGGGATGACTTAACAATTTACCTGGCTAAACAAACTATCGTTTTTGGTGATTTTAATGTAGATCTTAATCAAGATATTTCAAAAGCAGAATATCTATTAGACTGGGCGGATAAACACTTCTTAGCTCCTTACACACCCGATGCATCAACCTCATTAAGGTCTGATAGAGTTATAGATTATGCATTCGCATGTGGAATTACCCTTGATATCCAAACTTATCATGGAAATACGACAAGTGATCACATCCCAATTATCTCTGTAATCCCGTTAAATATCGGAAAACAGAACAAAGGGAAAAATGTACATTGGAAAGTCTTCTCGCTTTTTTCGGAATTTTCCTTTTCATACTGGGAAGAAAAAATGAATAAAACACCTTTCGATGAAACATACAATGATTACATTAAATTCTTATCTCTCCTTTCCTCTCGTTGCACGACTTATTATGATTTAAAGAACTATCGTCCTTCAATTCCAATCCAGCTAAGATCTTTCTTATCTTATATAAGAGCACTCTCCTTTCGCCAATTAAGAACAAAATGTCCCTTTTTGAAAAAGGAGGTTAATGCTCTTAGAAGAATTGCAAAAAACGAATTGAAATCTTTTCGTGCTACTCAACTTAATAATACACTTAGTCTCCGTAATACTTCTTCCCCTGCAGCTGTCTCGTTCTGGTACAAATGTAAAAAATATCTGAAGTCTTCTTCTTCATCGTTACATGCTTTGATTAATGCAGGTGGACAAATCGTCAAGGATCCTAATCAGATGTGTGAGGTGGCGGCGGATCATTTCGAAGTTTTTTTTAAAAAATCATCTATTGTGAGACCTCATCCTTATACAGATTTTCCCCCATCGAGTATTAATAATAGTAATGAGTCAATTCCCGAAGTAACAATCGATGAATTATTGAGAACCGTTCATACATCACGTAAGAAGAAATCTCTAGATGCTCACGGAATCTCTAATTTCATGTTTAAATTTCTAGACTCTAATCATTGGTCTTTTCTTTTACCCTTCTTCAATCACTCTTTCAAATCAGCTATTTTACCAGTAGCATGGAAAGATACCAGAGTAATTTTAATTGCGAAAAAAAGATTCTATTTGTTCTCCGTCCTTAACTCGTCCTATTTCCTTAATTGATTCGTTTCAAAAAATAGGTGAAAGACTATTCCTTACACGCTTTCGTAATGTTCTGGAACAGAAGGGTCTTCTTCCAGATTCGCAATCAGGGTTTCGTGAACGTTTCCGACTCCAGACTAGAGTTTTGTTATTTTTGGAAGATGTTTATAGTTTGATGTCGAACAGTGCTCCAATAGCGTCCGTATTTGTGGATTTTAAAAGTGCTTTCGACCAAATCTGGTTTTTAGGTTGCATTGGAAAACTGAAGAAATTAGGCATTCCCCAATCATACTGTAACTGGATCGAATCATGGTTAGTTAATCGTAGATGTTATATAGAAATTAATAATAGTAAATCGAGGTGGTTTGCTATCGAGAAAGGTGGGCCACAGGGCAGTGTACTAACGCCTACAATATTCATCACCTACAATTGTGATATGGACATTTCTCTTCCTAATAGTATTAATCACTTCTTTGCAGATGATCTTGTAGCGGTTATTTCGGGCCAAATGGGCTTAAAATTTACGGAACAGTGTCTCGACTTAGAGAAGCGAGTAAAAAATTTTTTAGAACATCTCGAGTACTATTCTTTATTAACTGATCAACCGATTAATCTTGATAAGTCAGTAGCAATGTTTACTGCTAGAGCCATTCAGATCCCAAAATACGATATCAACTTTAGTGATATTTCTCAAACAAATGTCAAATGGGTCCAGGAATATAAATACTTAGGTTATATTATTTCATCGAAATTAGGTTGGGGGAAATTGTTAAAAAGTACTATGAACAAAATTAGACAAAGAATATGTTTAATTAGGTCGTTCAAATTGTTTGGATCTACTTCCCCGTTGCTTCGAAAAACTTTATTTTTATCATATATTCTCCCTCTTTTTACTTGGATTTATCCTATTTTTCCTCTACTATCGAAAAAACAACAAGATGACCTTTCTCATTTCTATTATACCTGCCTTCGTCGTGTTCTATTCTGTCTACATTGGAACGAAAATCTTTTCGCGTTTGCTTTAGATGAGAAAGCCCTGATAGACAGATGCGCTGCTTATTGGAATAAATTTTTTATTTCACTCTCTGAATCAACTGATGGTCTTCTTATTCTTGCGAAGTCCAATCTAAATGTCTTTCGAAAGTTATGGTTAAACAAAGAATATCCTATACGTTGTCTTAGGAAATCTAAACGATTCGTTGAACATCGATCGATCTTAGAAAAAGCCCTTGATTGGATAAAGTCTGTTCCTGAATATTCTTCTGTTCCATACTTCGATATGGAAGAGTTCTCACTCCTCGAGGATTTTCCAATGACATTTTAAAATTATAAAATTATAAAAAAAAAAAAAAAAAAAAAAAAAAAAAAAAAAAAAAAAAAAAAAAAGAAATTTTATGTACGGTTATTAGTGCTGTCGATACTGTGTTGTGTTTGTCTTGTCCATTTTCATGAACTGCTCAATTGTGCATCTTTTATTTGTTTACTCGTTATATTTTTGTACTACCTTAAACAACTAGCTAAACAATGCTCTCTTTCTGCTTTTTTTGTTGTCTGTTTGTTTTGTTGTTTTTATTTTATTTTTTATTTATTTTTTCTCTCCTTTTTCTTGCTTTGTACTGCTAGGATCTTCACGATCACAGATTGCAAAATAAAAAAAAAAAAAAAAAAAAAAAATATATTTATTTCATAACATGGTTAATTCTAATACTAATCACATTTTTAAAGTTAGAGCCGAATTTATAGAGAAAAAAAATACCAAGAAAATATCAAAATAGGGTTATAACGAGTTGTTTCAGGAAGACAAAAGTATCAACTTGAGGATAAAAATTCAGTCGAGGGTTAAGCGAGTCAGCCTCGACGAGCGTTATCTTGTGTTAGGTAGAGAAATTTTGAATTGTTTTGTAATTCACTTCCGCCATGAACTCTTAGTAAACAGGATTGGTCGTGATGATTTGCCACCTCAAAGCTGAACTAACGAAAACAATACAAGTTTTACAGCAAAAACAAAGGAAAGCTATTATTTAATGTGATTGATAGTGTCAAATGCATCTGTTATGCATTTTTCTGTAAAGTTGATCAAGTTTGCAGAGGATGTTTATTCATTGTAGGAATCAAAATGTAGAACTACAGGGATAAACATATTTTTTGTATATGAATAGTTACCAGTGAGAGATTATGAAAAAATAACATTGCCTATTACCGAAAATTAAGTCGTAAAAATTGAAATGTTAAATATATTGAATTAATTGTTGTTACTTCAAGATTTAAAGGAATTGATTATTATACTTATTGTAGTTATGCGAACAATGATTGGCGTCAACCATTTTCTCTACAGTAAATGAAATTCGAAACCGTGACAGAAAATGATATAAAATTTTTTTATTATAATTAAATTTTTGCATGCCGAAAAAAACAATTTAAATAAATATAAACATCGTATCAATCATTTACTTTGAAAAAAACGTTCAGTGTCACACGATTTAGTATGAAGCTAAATGGCGACATAATGTATAAGACTAAACGTTATTCAGTAAAACCTACATATGTCATTATTTCAAAGTTATATAAGTTATTCATATAATGCAAGTTACTTCTTGAAATAAGCATAATATATACTTAAAAAGATATTAATTCTGATGCGATTAATGAAGGTTTTTTCGAAGAATCAGATGTTTTAGTTGAATTTTTTCTCTTGGAACCTCTTCTTCTTTTGAAAGATTTCTTTTGACATATCAATGACATGGCGTTATCTTTTATATTATTTCGTTTTTTCCATCCAAATAATAATAATGATAAAATACTAATTACTGCAAAAGTCAAAAACAATCCAGCCAGTGACGAAATTTGCATTGCACTTGATGTTTCAGATGACTCAGAACAAATCTTTCCTTCAAACCATTTTTGTTTTATATTATCAAGTTCACCTGATTCTTTTAATTGTAAAATATGCACATCTAAATCATTTGCATATAACCATTCCTTAGGAGTAACAATACCAAATGCACCTTTATCAAAATCTTCACCAACTACAGTTAAATTACAATATATGTTATTTGTCATATATTGAGCAACACCAATATCTAGAAAAGAGGCATCAATAATATTTCGTAGTAAACTATCATATACTTCTTCTCCAGAATATAATGGATAATAAATATTAGATACTTCTCTTTTATAATACTCATCGCTAGCTGTGCCTATAAGTATACCAATACGATTAAATGGAATTTTTCCGCTTTTAATATCATTAATTCCAGAAATAAAATCTTTCGTTTTTAATACTGTTAAATCTGATGTTAAATTTGCAGTATATGATGCTACTAATATTAAGCCTAAAATATATAAACCAACAGTCAGTAAACGTCCAGCAGCTGTTCTAACACCAAATTCGACACCATATCCAACAATATTACCAAAAGAATACCATATACTCATGACAATTTGAGAAAATATGGATCGATTTTGTAATGCTTCATTATCTTGTCTCTCTATAAGACAAATTAAAATACCAGCATAAATACAAGCAGCCAAGATTAATAACCAAAGATCACGTGAAAATGGTTTTAAAAATGATAAAAGATCGATGCTAATATCTGGATTTTGTCGCATAATAATACATATAGAATTATCGAATATTGCTTGTGAAAAAGCAGCTTTTTCTCTTCGTGTACTAGTAATTGTTATATCACCCATCAACATATCATAACGACCATTAGCTACTGCTTGAATTAATTGATCATAGGTTTCATCTGAAGGTGCTAATTGAAGGTCTGGAATAAATTTCATTCTACTTTGTAAACGATTAATAAGATCAGGTATATAGCCTGTATAATTTGTTCTGTTCTGGCCAGATGCATCTGTCACATTTTTAAGAATTACAAATGGACGAGATTCAATAATACCAATTCGTAATGTTACGTCCTCAAGTACTGCTTCACCTGTAGATGGTAGTATTAATCCTCCTGGCCAAATAATGAAAGTTGCTCCTATATGTATTTTCCAACCGTTACCATCAGTATAGTCTAACACTGGCACAAAATCTATACCATTTGATGAAGGTTGAATATTCTGTGCATAATAATATGAAGCATTCATTCGATCTGTCATGTTACTAATAAATCGTATTGGACCAGATACACCAAGAAATTCTGTTGAACTAATTGCATTCAATAATAAACTAGAATTAAGAAATTGACGATCAAAACAGGATGGCATTTCAATAAATGATAAACATGAAGATGAACTATTTAGATTTATTGAACAAACTCGTTGTAATGCTTGAATCAATGTCCATGTTGCATCAAATGCATATAATGCATAATAATTTACTTCTCTCGACTTAGGAAATGTTTCTGGTTCATATTGTTGCCAAATATCATATGCTGCATTTAACAATGTTATATTACTTAATCTATTGACAGTATTGGCTACGGCAGGTTCTACAGTAAGTATTCCAATTAATTTATTATAAACTGTTTCGCTAAAAGAATTTAATGAAACAGTGGAACTCAATATCCATGTGAATTTTGGACCAACTACATCAAGGTCAAGAGCAAGTTGTAAAACTGAAAGTGTATACATTGAGTCAGCCCATAGGATAACAATTCTTGTCGCACTATTAGTTAAAGAAGTTTTTAAATCACCTCGTATACTCAATGTGGCAATATCAAATAGAACTGTTTCTCTAATGATTACACTATTATTCTCAAACACTTCACTTATTACTTTCGATCCACCAGATCCAAAATTATCATTTTGATAAATAATTACACATGATGTCCAATTATATCGTTTGAATAATGTAACAATTGCTAATGCAGCTGAACGATCTGAAGGAATTGTACGATAAAAAGTAGGATAAGCATTTCGATCAGATAAATTAGGATCAGTTGCACTATATGCTATAACAGGTATATCAGTTGTTGCACCAAAAGAAGCAATTAGATGAGCTTCTCTTGATAATTCTGGACCAATAATACCAACAATATTTGTAAGAGATGCTGCTTGACATGTATCTTTAAGAGCATCTATTATGTTACCACCAGTTTGTCCTATTTGCCCCTGTATAAATTGTCCATTAATTGTTATATTATATTGTTGAGAAAGGATTAGGGCTGCTTGAAACATAGCTTGAGAATGAATAGATATTTCAGTAGTTATAGAAGCATTATCTGCATCTTGAAAGAGACCTAATAGTTGAATATTAGAAGTGTTTGATGATGGTTGAATTGTAATTACATAATGTACATGAAATTGTTCGAATATAAAATATAATAATATCCATCGAAAATTCGACAATATTAACATTCTTGTTTACATATTTCGCTGACAAAATCAAATATACTAAAATTTAAACATCATAGCAAGCTAATATATATGAGAAATAAATATAACAATGTTTACAGACTCATCATTATATGATCGAGAAAAAGAATCCAAAATACATTTTATTAAACAAATATATATTTATCAGTTTAAGATTTTCGATTTCAAGTAAAATTTATAAAAATGATAGAAATCGAAAGAATGTGAAATAATGATACGATACTTGAAATTTCTCAAATGGTACTCTTATTTTCCTTGTATATTTCAAAAGAAATGTTTGTTGCAGAAATATAAATATTTCTTTCTCTGGATAGAAGAGAAGAATCTTTTTGTTTTATATCTTCGTAGAAAATCGAAAAGAGAATTGTAGAAAGTGTAGAAGATATTTTGAATGAGGTATAATATGAATAAGTATTTGTGTTATTCATAGGAAATCTTATGAAGATTGATCGCATATCCTCGCAGGAAAATTATTTTTAGGTTTGTAACCGAAACTTTCTTTTAGAGCATAGAAATCTCTCAGAAAGAGGATGCTGTTTAGATCCTTCGAAAGTGCTGCGTTTTTCACGATAGGAGAAGCCCGAAAAAGGGTTATGCATAGAGAAAAATAATTCTAATATCCGTTGTGATATCTTTGTTCTTAAGTTTAATACCTCTTTTTAACGAGCTTTGATATTTGATGAAATCCGAAAACTTAAAAACTTTTTCAGAATTCCTTTTATTTTTATAAAGAATACAAGTACTCAAAAATTTTCGAAGTTTCACTTTCTCCTTTTAATTTTGGTCGTGTATGTTAACATATCAAGTTAATGCCACTAGGTCGGATCTTGATGATTAGGTTTAAAATTTTGTTAGGTAGGATCGTTAAGTCTGACTATTTAGAATATTTCTGTTGATTCTCACTTACTGAGTTTTGATTATAAGTGACAAATAAAACAAAATCTGATGAAAAGACTTTCACATCATAATAAAGGAAAGTATTCAGTTTTAATGTGAGAATCGAGCGACTTTGCTTATCGTATTTAATCGTTTTTCAAAACACTAATTTGTTCGATATCAGTTGCGCACAGTAATCGAACACAAACAGAATATTATAACTAATTAAACTTCAATAGCTAGCGTCTTACCAAAATGATCATAATGAATAATTGAATTCTCAACTGTTCTCCTTAAAATCGCTCATATAAAGTCAACCATAATCAATGATATGATGGTATTTCAATTAGTGCTATGATTAAACTTGAGAAAAATGGGTCGCCAATCACGTAAATACTAAATTCATCTATGTTAGCTTTCAACAAATCTAGAGTCCATCTTTTAGCAAATATGACGGTAGTCATTGTAATCATTGCATATTCAATTCTTGACTTACAACGTCTAATTTTTTAAACTCTATCTTAGCATATTTACTGGAAGTTTTTAAGTACTACGTGGACATCAAAGGCAAGACTTATTCTATGCTATTTAGGCACACAAGCTGGAAAGTGTTTTTAATATACGTAAGTATGATATCGGTAAAATGTCCATGATTGTTTGGGTAATCGAGTCGATAAGTTTTTCATGTCATTCGGATATGTAACCGACAAGTTCCTGAAGCTGTACATCTTTAATACAAATGATTCTCAAAGAAGTTGAATAAATCGTCAGTATTCTTTAAATATACCTTTAATAAATTTTCATAATGTGATTAATAAAGAATTTCAGAACAATGGAAGCGGTTTCAGATAAGTAAGTAAAACCTAGAGATACTTACGAACAGTATGTAGCATATTAATAACAGACGTTTATCAAATATGATAGGGAGCATATACCTAAGACTTACTCTTTTCTTCACCAATTCAGATCCTATCTCGCGTGATATACATTATCAGGTATTTATCGTTAGACGGAGAACAGGATCATGCATTGAGATTGTTCGCCTAACTCAAAAATTGATTATTTCATACGTTCAAAGCTGTGTAAATATTTTTGCTATGTTCATCAGATTTTCTTCATTAGAGACTTTTCAAATTCAGATGACTTTTGACAAAAACAAATAGATAAGAAGAGTATGATGTCATGAGCGATCAATGGACCCAATTTCATAAACTCAATCATTACTTCGCATAAGAAGCCCAATTCACAGTGATCAGGTTTCGTCAATTTTCGAAATTTTGGAATGCAAATTAAAATGAAACTACTAAGTGCATCAAAGAGTTTATAACTGCAGAATTAGAGGGAATTTCTACAAATCTCTATACATTTCAACAGATTCTATCTTGACTTAATCCTCAGAATTCCAAGACTTAATGAGACTAACTCATTCAATACAATTAAGCGTGTTTTAGAGAGTGATGATCATGTTTCTAAAATTGAATAGAACCGATTCCGTTATATTCATTATCACGGAATAAGATGTTTTTCCTATGTTACCTAAACTATAAAAGTAATCAAATATATGAAACGAAATTTCGAGTTTTTGCATACTATTGACGAACTAATGACTTGTTACCAAAAGACCAATCGATGGAAAGGGTAGGATACCACATCAAAATGGACATTAAAAGTTACCGACACGATATTCAGGTATTTGTTTACAAGGCACAATTATGACGTTCATGTTGAGGTCAAAACAACTACTATGATCATTCTGACACAAAATCCTATATGCGTTATTACTACATAAAAGTCATGATGTGCTATAATATACTAGATAAATTTATCTATCGTCATGTATGAAATGGTAAACTCTATATATAATATTGTCTTTGCAGACAGTTAATCATTTGTATATGAACTGTTGCTTAAGTATATTTTCTAAAATTGGCTAACTACTAGTACTTAGTAGCTATAAAAATCAATGTCATTTGCAGGTATACTGTAAATTTTATATAAATATATAGATACCTGACCATACCTTCACAAGTTTGTATATTAAAAACATTCTTCTAATTGACCAAATAATTTTCTTTTAATCAGTAATTTCAATAGTTGGCTCATTTGAATATGACTATTTTCGATATTTTCTATTTGTCGCTCATGCTGCTCTGTCACCGGATACAATGGAAAGTTAGCATAGTGTGGAAATCGTATTACAGATCGGATGCTTTGTTTAGAAGCGATTTTATCAAGTTTCTTCTAATGTGATGTAGGTTATAATTCAATACCGTCCTGCTTTCTTCAAAAAGTTTGGCTGAATCTGACAAGATGGGATTATTGGATTCGAAATAAATCGATCTAATCTTTCGCTACATACTTCGATCTAAAACTCACTGGTCTCTTATTTGCGGAAGGTGTCTAGTTCTAAGACCTTCGACATTGAGTTCGAGGAAATAATGTACCAACTGGTTTGTAACTTTTAGACATAGGGAAATAGAATGAAATATAGAAAACGGCATGTATTTGTTGGAAGAAGCATAGAAAACTGATTGTATAAGGCTCAAAACACTGTTTCTCAATATTAAAGAAAGACACTCCGAACTTGACACGACTGATTTATTGCATTAGAAAAACACGAAATTTTACTGTTAAGCATATTATTTATCCATTACCTGCTCTACTTGGATCGTGCCGATCTGAAATACAAAAATAGATTGTATTTGAATACTATTCGACTGAGAAATACATTGTGCAGTTACGAATTTGAATTATCGAAAAAAAAAATCAATGCCTAATAAAATACAAATAATCGCTTTTTCCTAAAGATATATACGTTTTACTGGACTCAGGCTCTTTTGTTATTGTTGATCGAAAAGGATACATCTTTACACATCAGCTGATCAAAATCAAAATCAAAATTAACAGAAACTATTGTAAGATTCATTACTAAGAAAACTTTGTTTCTGGTTACTAACATATTCTCAATCAATATTTTCGATTTGTTGCTTGATTCTCTTTCTATTCCATTATCTATCATTGGCTGTATTCACGACTATCTTAGCTACTAACAAAGTAACGGTTAACGTTTATTGCTGCCATCATTTTGATTATTCTGAAGGTTGAAAAATAACAAAATGGATAAACAGAGCGTTACGTTGAAGATTAGAAATAGAACACTTTAAATTCGATCATCTGACTTTTTGTTTTTCAGATTATCACTACTGAAAAAATGGTGACTTCGGATGCACACAATTAGTAAAAAAAGAAGAAAACTTGCAGAGAACTACATAAGTGTAATACGAAATGACTACGAATTCCAACAATGGGGTTGGAAGAGCATAAGAGCAATAAACAATTTCACTTAGAGTCGATTTTGACCTGTCAATGGTTTTAATTATCTCTCCTGCTTACAATAGCTGTCAATTCAACGGTCTGGAAGCTAGTATATCCTTCTTATTTATTTTGAGTAAAAGATAAAAGCTAAATTACCATTTACAAAGCCTACTGAAGATGAACGAAAATCTATATTGAAAGCTCAAAAGCACTTCTATCATCTCGAGAAAAGGATCTCTCTAGTAAAGTTTGAATGAGTCTCTAGCAACCTGCCGTTCAGTAAATTATGGTGATACACAATGCAGATTTTCTTAAAATAATACGCACGTAAAGTATGAAGATAAAATGCTTGTGTGAAGAATTGCATAAATACTGTGTTTTGTACTGTCTTAAACACACTAGAACTAAGCAACGAATCATCAACAAAGAGTAATTTATCCATTTCTCAAATCAATAATTCTGTCATCCGGCAGAACCTGCTGGAAATGCTAATTTTCTCGTCTAATGACAGTTATTTTCAAAAACAAATGGACAGAAATTGGTTGGAAAAATTCATAGAACGCGATAGTAATGTGCTGATCGGAAAACATTATCTGAAAACTGCAGTTTTTTTCTCGAACACCTCACATTACCGAGGTAATCAAAGAACTATAGAATATCTAGACAAAAATCAAGAGCTATCCGCGTAAAACACACTCGAATCTACTTAGAATCATGTTTGCATAAGGTCACGTTTAGCGGAATACAAAAAAAACTAACTATATCAGCAAAAGACTATTACAGATTGTTTTCTATCAAGCTAAATTTTTTAGTCTCAAAAATGACAATAAAAGAAGTTAATTGAACGAAAAAAACATACTTCAAAACATTTTTTCTTATTAATATCACTTTCTACGTCTCGAATATTACCTTAGAACGAAATATTTATTAAAAAGACATTCGTAAAAATCAATTAAACAAATATTTTCATGTTGAAAAATTAGCGTGAAATGAAGTAGCCATAGAATAGTGATTGAATACATACTCTCTATTTAAGTTATCTACATGTTTCAAAATTATCGTGAAATGAGGTAACTGTGACATAAACATCTTTTAACATCACTTTCTATCAATCAAACATTTTCACACTCAAAATATCGAGATGAATGAAGTAAATGGAAAAATAAAAAGTTATTTTAATACATGAAAATATTAAAAGAATATTTTCAAATTCAAAAATTAGAACAATTTCAAGTAGAGTTTAAAAACACTTTGGAAAAGAGTAAAACGTCTACTACAAGATTCTTTCTCTAAATCATCCTAATTTAGTTATTTCTTACAACAACATTGACGTGATGTATAACAACATAGTCGATCGCATGAAATCACTTTTGTTTTATGAAAATATTGTCAATAGTGAAGTAATTTATAGTGTGAGAAAAGTATTCTTCTCTTAAATTATCTAAAAAATAATTTTGAAAGCAGAAAAAAGAAATTTTCAATAACTACCTTTGTTTGTCCAACAAATAGAAATGTTGAAAAGGTAATAATATGCATATTGTCTAGAGAAAGACATTTCTTTTTATGTAGACGAGTTCTGTTTTAATTATACAAATATTAATATACGCATTAATCAAGTCAGAAACACATGTAAGTATCAATATGCGTCGTAATGAAAACTAAGTATTTGATGTAAGTCTAGGTTTCGCAACTTAACCCAATTTTTTATATTGATTCTGTCGAATCTGAAACTTAATAGTTTTTTATCGTTAGCTAATTAGAATGAAACCTTAGTAAAAATCACTTTTCTCTTTTTCTTCAGAAACTGAATTTTGAATTCTTCGTTTCTACTTCATGTCACTATTGAAATCAAGTATGATGTTCTTGATCCTTTTCCATTCCCTGTATCTCATTGATATTGCACAATTATTACAGCAAGATTATATATGATACAATTTTGTGTTGTTTGTTCTTCATGCTTTATGTATAGAATTTGGGACCTTGTTTCTGTTTATGAAATCAAAGTAGCATTCGACAAGCTGGAGAAACTAGATAAGTGAAAATTTCTTTGCCAATAATTGAAGTATTCTTTGTATTACAATGTAATCATATTTTATTGTATAAAAAAACATACGAAGAAAAATTATAAAATCTCATTCATCAAGTGAATTGCTCGAATACTATGTTATTGATCGAAAGACATTTTGTTGACTAGGTGTTTCGTCGAAAAACTATATTGATCTGTTAATATTCTGCAATTATGAATGCGACCAACCTACTTTATGTCGGTCTCAATTTCGAACTTACTCACGAGGGAACATTTCCACCTATTGGAGCGCTTTTGAGTAGGGATTTTGTGTAGTTTGTAGATCTTAGTGAATTATATTTATCCTAAAAAAAGTCCGTGCCTATGGCTTGTTTTGAGAAAGATATCGAGATTTTAATAATTTTTTCCTATAGAATCTTTAATCCCGCAGCAAAGCCATAGTTATGAATTTTGACCTGAAACTTTTTTCACATGAATACCTTAACTAGACTAGGTTGTAGAAAAAATTTTAGAGATTTTGTTCAAAGGCTCTAAAATTTTTTCTACAACCTACTCTAATTGAGGTATTTATCTGGACAAAGTTCCAGATCGAATTTCACAATTATGGTTCTGCTGCGGGATTGAAGATTCTATAGGAAAAAATCACTGAAGTCTCGACATCTTTCTCGAAACAAGCTATAGGCACGTATTATTCTCAGGATAAGTATAGTTCATTGAGATCTACAAAATGTACAAAGTTCCTACTCAAAAGCGCTCTAATAGTTAGGAATGTTTCCTCATCAGTCACATTATGATTATCAATTCTATACTGCCTTGAACTTGATGTCAGTCTCATATTATTGTCTTGCGAACTTTTTATCTTCAAATTTTATTTTTTCATTGTTTTTCATTCATCTATTTAACCAAATTTTTTAGTGGTATGTTCAGCCCATTAGGTTTCTTCATGTTTGTGATTTAAACTATAACGGAGATTAATCGAAACTAACACTGAATCATCACAACTGATACAAAGTTGGTTATTAATAAAATCATTTTTATACTAATATTTACAGATATAGATATAAATATTTATAAGAATGACGGAACTTTCATGTGTATTTTTCATATAAAATTATTGATTTTAAACGAGATAATTAATTTTGAAACGCCATCAAATTATCCATGAATATTCACAAATTCAAATAAAATCTGAAGACTAAATAAACAAAAAAATTTATGTGTTTCTTTTGTTTTCTTAATTTATTTAATAAAAGTATTACTTCATTCTGCCATATAATAGTCCTAAACTCTTTTAGAATCACTATAAAGAGAATGTATTAAATAGCAAAGTTATTTAAATTAAATGAAAATTTTCATCGGTATCAATATGTACAAATTCTGATATTTTGAAAAATTTCGGATCAGATGAATTCTTCTTATCATACACATTTAATCTATTCATTGAATCTTAATAAAACAATGATATATCAATTGAAACAATAGAAAAGAGCCTTGTTAAATTTATAGATTTCGATATATATCAAAAGAGGTTATATTGTATCTTTGTTATTGCGCAATCGATATGTTTAACACAATAAGAATGAATAATCTTCATTACAAGCCTTAGAATATTTCTATTTTAAATTACAATTATTTCTGCTTTTTCTAGTCTTCACAAAACAAATTTTTTATTTCCCTCCTACGCTACAAACATGCAAATAAAAGGTGATAAAATAAAATTATGATATGAAAATATTTAAACTATAATTCATATTTTGATTAAAATTATTAAGAAAAAAATGAGAAGAACTAATTTTCATGAATTTGAAAATGCGAAAAAAATACGTAGGATTATTCTCAATTAATGATAAATAATAAAACTTGTCAGTCAGTATCATTTCTAAATTTTGTGTAATTACATAGCGAAATATATCTTAAACTGATAAAATCGATAATTATGGCATCGCATAAAAGTAGTTTTCTTTATTGATTTTGATACTTTTCATGATATATAGTAGATTTTAGAATATTCAGTCAAACATAAGTTGATAGGAAAAGAAAATGCTATTTAGATCAATTTAAATAAATATTTTCAAATGAATACGATATGAATTTGTTATTCTGCAAAGAAACGATGTAAATATGCATAGATTTGTTTTTTTTT
>JAJEKB010017800.1:0-11911 GCA_022393335.1 Macrotrachela quadricornifera
AAAAAAAAACGGTGCGATGAAATGATGATAGTATGTTTCTTTTAGTGACTCGTTTCTAATACTTTTTAACCATAACAAACCAATCTACCAATGAACTTGAGTCATTTATTACAAAGCTGTTAACTTTTTAATAATTAACTTTAAAAAAGCTAAAATTCGAAAAAAATGATCCTACGAATACGCGTTTCAAGTACCTTTCGTGAGATTTTGCTCGAAAAGATAGTCAAATATGAATTTCTGATCCTTCTTTATCCTTTATATTCGCTTCCAACTGAAATAATGTTAAAACTGAAACTCTTCATCTTTGGATATTGTTTGGCCAACTTTTGTTGAATATCCACAATAAGATTCGAATTCCTCATGTCGGATGAATTTTTGATTAATTTTTAATCAAAACCAGATGAAATTTGAGCTTTGTGTCCTGTATCTATCTATGGCCGTATTTTATTCCGATCATTTACGTGATTTATATAGAGAAACGTACATCTATTAAGTATGATAGATTCATCTAAGAACGAGACTAGCCAAGACTGATAGGCTCGATATCGATGTTTGTACAGTACGAATAGAATGTGCTGTGTATATCATTTTTGATCATTCTATTCTTATGAAGGAATCCAACACATCGAATCCATATGAATCGTCAGTGATCCATCGATTGGCATTTAGAAAGAACAAGCGAAATTGTTTCAAAAGCACACTCGATAGAATAAAATGGTTCTATGAAGCGCCAGTGGTACGATATTACTATAACTTTGTAAGCATTTATCCTAGTCGGTTAGATACTGCTATCTAATTTTGAATATCGTCATTTTGTTTACTGTTTAGATATTCTTCGTCTTATTTCTGACTTTATTCAGTTATGTTCTGCTTGTCGATTATTTTCCATTGAATGTCTATGGTGAAACGCGATCTGGCATCCGACATTTACCGATTCCGATCACTGAAATTATCTTGCATATTACCGTTGGAAGTTTGATGATCGATGAAATCTACCAGGTCAGTCTTCTTTCTCATCAGAATCAACATTATCTCATCAATTTCTTCTTTATATGTTATGTATTTATATATTACTAGTTTATCCTACACCGAATATTAAAATATCATTACAGCGCCAATCTTTGGAATTTGATGGATTGGGCAGGCATTTTGTTTTACTTGACTGGGTTTATCATGCGCTGGTTTGTTATAGAATCAGTTTTTACTTGGTCAAAGTAAGCTGATTCTTTCTAATTTTGTTCGGTACTCGTACTTTGCTAGCATTTAATTAAACAGTTTTCGTGTCAGTAGAAATAAAAAAAGTGTGTCGATATAGACTGAAAAGTGATGTGTTTCAATATACGATACAAATGCACCCAATCTATTTTGGAAGGTAGTCTTATTCTGAAACGAAAAGTACAACTAAGCATCATTCTCGGTATTTTATTTTTTGAGTAACGTTCGAATTTTCAAGCAATATGAAGTATTTTACCAATTTTGTTCATTTTTACTAATTTTTTATCGTAGAAAAGTAACTTTCAATCGATATTAAGCTTTCAAAGAGTCTCATCTATTATTAGTTAGTCTAATACATTCAATGGCTTTGAATACTCATTGTGGTAGTTTTTGCTTTTATTCGCGTGGGACACACTAAAACTAATAACAATATGATTATTAATCGTAATCATTTTCAGAATAAAATCTCTTTGGTGAAATAAATCTCACTGGAACTTGTAAGACACCTAGAGAAAACTGATGTCTTCTCGGTTGATTGCCTAATTTAGTCCCAAAAAATGATGGCATACATTGAGATCATTTTAATAGCGCACAAAAAAATAATTGGCTTTCATAGGAAAAGGACATTTCCAATGTGTAGTCGACAAGCAGCTTCCTTCGATTTCTATTTTCAGTCTAAAATGCAATACCTTTCCAAATTAATAACAACTAATATTTTATTTTTTTTGAACTTCAGTTGTGAAGTATTTTTAGTTCAGTGATAAGCAAAGAGATTTGCAGTGAATGAGATGCACACTAGACTTTTTCTTCATTCAGAATATTCATGTCAATTGATCTTATCATTTGGTATGTTCGAATACTCTACCTCTTTTCGGCAATCAAAGCTTTGGGACCAAAATTAGCCATGATCTATGAAATGGTAAGTCTCACATTTAAGAGAATAAACACTTTGCTTACGGAACTCTATTGTAGATGAAAGATGCTCTTTTGATCTTTTTCTGCTTTATATTTATTATTCTCGTTGGATTTTCCATTGCTTCTTGGTCTCTTTTGATAACTAAACAGCAAGTCATTTGGCTGAATACGTCTAATGGATCGTTCTCTAATACAACTGTAGTAGTGGAGGCTGGCGAAGAAATCTGGAATTGGCAACTGTTTCGAGATGTCATCAACTGGGGTCTTTGGAAAGTGTTTGGACAAGTGGCCGAGCCATATAACAATGCTGTTAGTGGTAAGCATAAAGTCCTTTTTATCGTTACTGTTGAGCAAAAACAATTTCATATTTTATTGTCTTAGAAAATGATACTTACGGTACATTTGTTTTCATATTTGCTATTGGCTTCACAGTGATATCTAATGTACTTCTTCTAAATGTTCTCATCGCGATGTTTAAGTGAGTACAGTGCAATAATAAATTTTCGGTTTTTGAATGATATTTTTTTTACGCCGTGCAGTGAGAAAATTCAGCGCATACAAGAAAGATCGAATGAGTTGTGGCGATGCCAACGATTTTGGCTCGTCTATGAATTTAAAGAGAAAACAGTGTTACCTCCACCGCTGAATATCCCATGCTATCTATTTTGGCTTATAAGAACTCTTTACAGACATTGTAAAAAACGATGTGAATTATCCGAAAGCAATCAAAATATTAGTAAGATCATATTTATTATGAGATTTTGACGATAGATATTCCTTTTCAGGTGTCTCACCTGAGCAACTTCCTTTGACTGTCGATAGTGATGTAACCACCAATGAACAGTTACTATCTGTTAATATTGGTAAAATCTTACGTATTTTAAAATTTCGACGATAATATCTCCTTTTCAGAGACATCAACTAACCAAAATCACCTGATCGGCATTACCACTATGTGGTCTCTAGCCTATACTCGTCGTACAAATCGTGAAAAAGTCATCGCTGAAACGTACTGGCAACTTGTGTTTGAAGAGGAGCAGAAGAAGAAAATGTAAGTTGTTGTAAGCAGTTATCAGAGAATGCATGATTTGAACTACACTTTTGGATTCAATCAACTATTGATGCGTTTCTCTTTACAGACTGAACAAAGAGAGTGGTAGCACGGAAAAAATATTACAGAACCGTGCAGATGAAACGTTACCAAATGGAACAATTCAGGTAGAGTATCTATTCTTTTCTTACAGTTTATTATTTTATAGCAAGCATAAACGCGTACATGATATGTCATTTAGACTCTTTGGATAAAAGTATAAGCTATTCATCCGAAGAACTTCTTTCTCTCAGAAATGAGTCCATTCATGTAAACTTCTCACAGGTTGTTTCAAATCGAATGGAACTCTTAATACATTGCCAAGAACCGTCAAATTGTTTATTTAAACGATAATGAATGTAATGAAATCAATCACTATACGCTCTCTGATAGTTAATTAATCATGAATTGGCTAACTATCTCACAAACATTTCGGGCACCCAAAAGAATCATAACATTTTGCCTTATACGCTTTTCATGCACTCTGAAAATGTTTTGTATAAAGATTTCCTACTAATTATTGAAAATTTGGTAGCGCTGATTCTATAGGTGTTTTTTTTTTATAGATTTTCATATATTTCTAATTCATTCTCCATCTATGTCAGAGTTTCGCAAGACATTTCTAGCAAATATGGACTCCATTCAATGGCGGAATGACGTCGAAAAAAGCTGTTTGGATATTCGTAACCATTGGAAGACCACAATACCATGCTTGTCAAAATTAGCTAATTATCTCCAGATCTACTTTTTAGATCAGTTTTGCTCCGAGTTTACTAAATATACTTCATTACTGATGAATATAATAGAAAAGGAAAAATCCAGACTATTTTGATTTTGTACATGTCGATTTCGGCTAATTTCGACATGTGCTGCTCGTATGAGATTAAGAATGAAATATACTTCGAGAATAAATCATGCATAATTATGAGAGATAAAGGAGATTGATCGAAATTTGTAAAATCAAAGCCAAAATGACTTCAGCTTTTTCCATCTCTGCTGCGTCTTTCATTTTTTGAGTCTATTTAGTCGACTCGGAACAGAATAAGCATAACTAACCTTACTTAATCTCGAAGGATAATCAGCTAAGAGAGACCAAAATGAATAGAAGTAAACTCAAACCAATTTTGAAATGATAGTTAGACAAAATCAGACGTTAATTGGAAAGTCATCGATTTTGTAAGTGTGATATCTTCGGCACAAATAAAACGCGCTTTTATGGATTGTTGCGCATACTTATTTAATCTCCAAGTGGCATAGCTTTTTTTCTTCATAACAGTTAAACTAGCTCTGTTTATGACGATAGGTACTTCTACACGGCATAATTTAATTATTATTTCTCTCTTAAATTTTGTACTTTTTCTTACTGTAATGAGTGATCTTCTGTAGTGTTTTCGCATTAATATCAACGGTAAAAAGTGCTGATACTCACTTATTAATAGTGAAAATTTGATTTTGATTCACAAATGTATTAATGAGTATTAATTCATATAAGTATTATCCCAAATGAAGTACCTCTGATCGTGCGAGAATTAAGTTGTAACCTATGATTCACCTTTGAACAGATGGAACTAATCCTGCTCGACCCGAATCTGAGCTGAACTAAACTTATACCAAAGAAATCTGATTCGATTCGGTTCTTACTAGCTAATTTTAGTATATTCTACAATTCATGAAGGTCGGATTTATGTAAATCGCGATTTAGGGTTGATTATAGAGATGGAAAACTGCCTTCATCCGTATGAACACTTGACTAGAAGTGAGCTTTTATCGGTACAAACAGTAATAAACTTAGTTTGAAATACATTTCGTCTGATGCCATCAAAGATTTTGCTACCGAACATAATATTCCTGCGAAATCAGCTACCCAAAATTAGTATGATTACATAAATACCTACTTAAAATTAAAATTTCCAGATATGTAAACGAACTGATAAGAGAATTTAATATATATTGTGGATCGGAAGCCTGCCTATAAGAATAGAGAGTAGGTTACAGAAAACAGGACAAGATATTCTAGAAATATCTATCCGAATTCAACCGTTGTCTTGTATTTTCTTACAAATACGATATTCAAGAAAATTTGAAGTTGAAGTTTCGATTTCCTAGTTAGAAAATCGCAACTGTATCCGCATGGACCTTTCTGGAATAATAAAGTAGAATTTATTTTAGATTTACAATGTAAACTGTATTCGCTGGACGAATGTTTTTTTAATTTGATCTATAAACCTTCATGAAAAAGTTTTAGTTAGTCCAGTGTTTTTTGAGCTGCTACCTCCAGTAAACTTAGTACACTAAGATTACTAAAGGCACAAAATAGCTCATATATATTATCAGAATATTCTTCAATCTGTTCTCTATTAGTGTACTCAGTACTTATTTATACAATTTATCATCGAGCGTACTTCAGACTTGTTAAAAACCATATTTTTCAAAATATATTTCAATCAGTTGAATAATATAAAACAGAAAAAATGACAAAGAACTTTTCTTGAAAAAGTAGATACCGATTTCCTTCAGATGTTTTCGGTCCAAAATATGTGGGAGATCTAAATTTCACTTTAATTTATTACTAGATAAGTTCGTATTTTTTTGAGAGAATGTGACAGCTATATATATAGAATGACAAAAGTAAGAGGAGATGCCGTAGATGATGAATAAGAAAAAAATCGTATAAAACAAGCTAAGAGAAAGAATAACCGAAGAAAATTAGAGGTCTATCACGCAAACATATAACAGTGCAAAAACCAGCACATGACTAACGATAAGACAGAAGCAGAAGAACGTAAATACACTCATATAATCATACAAGTAATGAAAGAGATATTCTAGAATTGTATCTGAAGAATATGCTGGCCAGAACAATATAGTTTTTGAAAACCTTCTTTTTTTTCTTAGCCATCATTTTCAAAGCGATATCCAATTAGTTCTGAGGAAACAGTTCATTTCCGAGTAGGGGGAAACATAATAATCTATCGCACAGAGTAAGCATGCTGTCGAAACGCGACTAGAGAAAGAGAATCAACAATTGCGAACAATATATTTACACCATTCTCAAAAGACTCTAAGGCTTACATAATCCGTCATTTTCTGGCGCGTTTTTGGTATCTCTGTGAAGCTTTCCCACGTGTATTCACTCATGTGTAACTACTCCAGGTATGGAATCGGTTCCGGCTGATCTGTTCTACTTAGACTAGCGTCAGTATGGTCGTAAAAATCCAAACTGGTTCTACCGCTATAGTGGATGTCAGTTCCTCGGACTCTATCCGTCTATCTGATCAGCGTCATACTATCTATCTATTGCGCGTCCACATCTTTATCTGAGAACTAATCCAATAAACTATTTCTCTGTATTTTTAAAATAATACCTACGGATACAGTTGTTGCTAGGATTCATGTAAATGACAAGAATATTAATTTTTTTTTGGAACAGTATTTATCACTGGCATAGTCCTGGCGACTGATATAAATGAAAAAATACAACTTATTTCTTAAAATAATACGTATCGTTGAAGTTGCTATTATAGGTAACCTCACTAAAAAGGTAGAATTTACTCTCTCAATGCATTGTAACTAGTTGAAATGGATCAACGTCCGTTGTAAAAGATTACTGCTATTTTCGTGATTAGCCAACCAGTTATAACACATTTTATTAGTTCGTTTTGACCATAATGCATAGAAGCGGTATTGATGTGGTTTCTGGTCTGCTTGGGAACTGTGCAACTTTTAAGTCTGGAACCAGCACATGAATGTATATTTAGAATATGCAAACGACAATAGACCTGCTACACTATAGCAACTAGTTTTCATTGAAAACCCACGCATTTATATAGGGACTGTAAAGAGACAAAGTGCGAATAACTGGTTTTTCCTCTTAATATCGTATGACATGCAAAAATGAAGGAGTTTTATTTTGCCTATTACTCATTATTCTATAGTGATCAATAAAATAAGGCAGAGAGGAAACCATTGAACGAGTATTGTACTTCTTTTGGCGACAAAATAACATTACAATGAAGGGAGTGAATTAGGAACAGCAACACAGATCAGGAATGCGAGATCCTCATGAGAATCTCATCTTCAGGATTTCAAAACCGATATATCTCTCAAAACTAATGCCAAATAAACTAAATTCGAGATCAGCTCTTACAACCACGAAACCAAGTGCTAGACGAGAATATACTCGACACCCAAGCTGACCTCTAACATCAACTGCACATCCACATTACATTCCAAATTCAAGATCATTAAGTGTCAAGCGCAAATGTACTGCAAAGTGTACTAAACACAGTGATCTCACGCAATCTATTTCATATATTGTCTCCTTTATAAATCTATAAACTAGTTTCAGAAGGATCACCTGAAATAATCTATCTCGATGATTTTCTCATTATTTGTTATTCTTCTAATAAAAAGCATTTTAAACTTCAAATTTGTGCTGTAAAAGATGTCCACTCAAATATCATCTCTCATTATTGCCGTTTCATCTAACTTATTAGGAAAAGTCTCTTTACTATCCATCTCTCACATGTATTTCTCCACTTTTTCTTACAGACAGTAGAAAAACTCGACCTTAGTAACAATCACATCGGTGACAAAGGAGCACAGCAACTTGCCAATGCAATACGGAGCAACACGGTGAACTAGATTCTCTTCTTACTTATTTAATTTGCATTTACTTTATCTCACATAGAAACTCACACAACTCGATCTGTCTAACAATCACGTCGGGGATGTAGGAGTTCAATATCTGGTTGAGGCCTTTTCTCACAGCAAGGTAAATTCTATACTTTCCTAATCTTCGTCGTATATATTTTCAGTTCCTCACACAGACACTGACTAGAATCGACTTCAGTCACAATCAAATTGGCGACAACGGTGTTCGATTTATTGCTGATTGGCTCGCGAATAACGAAGTTCAAATTTTCCACTCTTTATCACACTTATTCTAATTCCCATTTAATCATGTAGATACTCATCGAAATCAATCTTTCGAACAATCAAGTTGGAGAGAATGGAGCTGAATATCTTGCAAATGCTTTCCGACATAATACAGTGAATCTCTTTTTTCTTCACTTAACTTCTTAACATCTTCACTTTTTCACACAGATACTGACAACACTCAAGCTCGAACATAATCGAATAGGAAACGATGGGGCCAAACGTCTGGCGCATGCATTACGAAACAACACGGTAAACCTCACGGTCACTTTTTTCAGTCTCGCTTACCTCTTCCTTATTTGACACAGAAACTCAGCATACTCGACCTCCAATCGAATAAAATCACAGTGGAAGGCGCTCAACATCTGGCTGAGATGTTACAAAATAATAAAGTCAAAAACTTTTTCTCTTCAATTTTCTTCTTTACGTCAGTTTTAATATAGGCACTCGCTCTACTTAATCTATCGTGGAATGAAATTGGACAAGATGGAGCCGAAAGTCTAGCTGACGCTTTACGAAATAATACGGTAAATCTTAATCTCTATATTTCTTTCGCTTACATATTTGCTATTTCTCGTAGACAATCACTACACTCGAACTCGGAAACAATCAAATCAGAGATAAGGGAGTCCAACAACTAGCTGATGCTCTCCAACATAACCAGGCATATCTCTTTCTCTCCTGAACTTTACCATTGGGATGCTCTTTCTTTACAGATTCTCACAACATTCAATCTCTCGGGAAATCATATTGGACACGATGGGGCCAAATATCTAGCTGAGGCGTTGCGAGATAACAACGTAAACCTCAGATTCTCTTCAGTTTTTTCATTTTTATCTTTATCTCTTCCAATAGGCAGTCATCACACTTGACCTCGCAAACAATCGAATCGGAGACGAAGGAACACAACATCTGTTTGCCGCTTTACGAAACAACCAAGTAAACTTCTTTCTTTCCTTCACTCCCTCGTTGACACATTTAGCTACGCCCACAGAAACTGATCACACTCAATCTATCCAGTAATCGAATACGTCTGATTGGCGTGAAATATATTGCTGAAACTATACAACATAGCACCGTAAGCTTCAATTTAATACTTCATCTCTCTCATATACACCTGTTTTTTTGTACAGACACTGACTGAACTGGATCTCAGCTCTAACGAAATTGGGAATGATGGTCTTAAACATCTCTTTATCAGTTTAGTAACGAACACTGTAAAGCCCTTTCACTAAGATTTCTCGGTCTCCATTCTTGTTTTTCCCACAGACTTTGACTAAACTAAATCTATCGACCAATCAAATTAGTCTCGTTGGGATCTATTATCTCGCATATATTATACAAAACAACAAGGTATAACTCAAACTTTCTGATTATTCCTGATTTTGTATTTATTCGTCATGCAGAAAATCACAACACTTAACCTCTCTAACAACCAAATCGCAGACGAAGGAACCAAACATTTAGCTATGATTCTAAAAAATAACACAGTGACTTTCATTGTTACTTAACTTCTATCATAATTCTCACATTCTACGCAGACAGTCACCACACTCGATCTCTCAAACAATCAAATTGGTGACTCAGGAGCCGAAACTCTGTTTGAAACTTTACGACAAAACAAAGTGAATCTTACTGTCACGTAATCACTTTCATTCATGTTTCCATCCATTCATTCTAACAGATTCTCGTTGTACTTAACTTGGAACACAATAAAATCAGCGATCCACAAGCCAAATATCTGACTTCCACGCTCCGGTCGAACAAGGTAACACTCCCACTATGTAACTTTGCTGTAGGCATCTATTTTCTTACAAAGACGATAAAAGAGTTAAACCTTGGACACAACCAGATAAACGACTTCACCGCACAACGTCTACCAGATGTATTACGATCTAATTACGTAAAAACCTTTTTCGCTTCACTTCACTCCATGACGCTTCCTTCTTTTCACTCAGACAATAATCAAACTCGAACTGGCAGGCAATCCCATGCGTCTCAACACCATTCAATCTTTGTCTCAAGCTTCACCAAACATCAAGGTAAAGTACCCATCTGATGTATTTTTTACAGTCTACTCACTTATGAAAACAGACATTCATTTCAATGGAAAACGAACCCAATAAAAAAAAGGCAGAGAACCGACAGTATTTGGCTAACACTATTCAGGAAAATCTAGTATACACTTTTTCCTTCCACCTCTTGCCAATCGAACCCACACCTTTTCGATAAGACATCATCCGTGCTCGACCTCGAACAACGATACATCGCTGACGCTGGAATCAAGCTGGTAACCGTTCTCTTACGCTACAATACGGTATGACTAGCATTCCCAATCCCATCAATCAAATAGCTGCGGATTCACATATTCAGACACTCACAACGCTCAAGATCGCCAACAATGCTTTGTTAGACAAAGGAGCCAAAATGCTAGCAGCCGCCATTCGAGAAAACAAGGTAAACATCTATCACTCATTCTCTTTCTCGTCGACATTTTCACTCTTCTCTCATAGACACTTATCCATCTCAATCTCAAAGGAAACGGTATCTGCGTTGAAGGAGCCTCAGCACTAGCCGAGGCCTTCCAAGAGAACAAAGTGAACATCTTTTTCTCTTTATCTTTCTCCCTGACATATATTTTTACTATTCTCTCATAGACACTCACGAATGTCAATCTTGCACAGAATGAGATCGGCACTGAAGGAGTTAAAGCACTGGCCAATGCCTTCCGAGAAAACCAAGTGAACGTTTTTCCTATTTATCATTTTCCTTGATATTTTCACTGTTCTCTCATAGACCCTCCAAACAATCGGTCTCGCATCGAATTATATTGGCGCTGAAGGAGCCAAAGCACTAGCCGAGGCCTTCCGAGAAAACAATGTGAGGACCTTTTTCTATTTATCTTTCTCGTTGACGCACATTTTTACTCTTCTCTCATAGGCACTCACGAATGTCAATCTTGCACAGAATGAGATCGGCGCTGAAGGAGCCATAGCGCTGGCCAAGGCCTTTCTGGAAAAAAACGTGAACATTTTTTCTTTATCATTCTCGTTGATTCGCATATTTACTGTTCTCTCATAGACACTCACGAATGTCAATTTCGCAAGTAATCAAATCGGCGCTGAAGGAGTTAAAGCATTAGCCAAGGCCTTCCGAGAAAAAAAAGTGAACATTTTTCCTGTTTATTACTTTCGCTGATATTTTCACTATTCTCTCATAGACACTCAAAACAATCAATCTCGCATGCAATCATATCGATGCTAAAGGAGCCCAAGCACTGGCCGAGGCCTTCCGAGAAAACAAGGTTAACACTTTTTTCTCTTTATTTTTCTAGCTGACTCGCATTTTTATTCTTCTCTCATAGACACTCACCAATCTCATTCTTGGATGCAATGAGATCGACGCTGAAGGAGTTAAAGCACTGACCAAGGTCTTCCAAAAAAACAAGGTGAACATTTCTTCTGTTTATTATTTTCGCTGATATTTTCACTATTCTCTCATAGACACTCGAAACAATCGATCTCGAAAGAAATCCTATCGGCGCTGAAGGAACCATAGCACTAACCGAGATCTTCCGAGAAAACAAGGTGATCACCTTTTCCTCTTTATCTTTCTCGCTGAAATTTTCACTATTCTCTCACAGACGCTTCAAACAATCAATCTCGAAGGAAATGGTATCGACGCTGAAGGAGCCAAAGCATTAGCTGAGGCCTTCAGAGAGAACAAGGTTAACATCTTTTTCTGTTTATCTTT
>JAJEKB010017800.1:11921-34399 GCA_022393335.1 Macrotrachela quadricornifera
AAAATCGTATCGGCACTGCAGGAGCCAAAGCACTAGCCAAGGCCTTCGGAGAAAACAAGGTGAGAATTTTTTTTTCTCCGGATCTTGCTCGCTGAGAATTTCACTATTCTATCACAGACCCTCGCCAATCTCAATATATTCGGAAATAAGATCGACGACAAAGGAGCCATAACATTGGTCGAGGCCTTCCAAGAAAACAAGGTAGGCGTATGTTTCTCTTTGTCTGTTTTTGCTGACATTTCCACCATTCTCTCATAGACGATGCAAACAATTAATCTCGCATGGAATGATATTAGCGCTAAAGGAGCCACAGCACTAGCTGAGGCCTTCCAAGAGAATAAGGTTAGCATGTTTGTCTCTTTATCGTTCTCGCGCACATTTCCAGATTACTCTCATAGACACTGCAAACATTGAATCTCGAAGAAAACGGTGTGGACGATGACATCGAGCGTGGTATTCGGGAAATATTAGGGAGAGATAGTATTTTGAACTTTGTGCGGGACAGCTGAATAACGGTTTCTGATAGAGATTTGTGTTTTTGTTTATGACTTTAACTAGTTTTTTTTTTGAATATATGGTGCGGAAGAGTAAAGGTTTCTGGGGAAAACTGTGTTAGACATGGAGAAGAGTAAATAGCAAGGGTAAAGCCCTGGACGTATTAGAAGACCCGGGGTCGTCTATTCTGTCTTATCGTCCATAAATTTCAAGGGGGTCTTCTAATATGTCCTTTAAAAAAGTAATCTTTTTGGGGTCCTCGAGAAGAATTTTCATAAAAGTATGTTTTCATATTGATTATTTAATTACCATTTATGTATTTTTTACTTTTATCCTTTTATTTTTATTCAATTATGAAAACTAACAATTTAATCAAGTTTCTGGAAAAGAAAATGGTATGAATAAAAGATAACTAGCTCGTAAGCATGATTAATGGACGTTTTCTACATTATGTATACATTTATGTCCATTGTTTACATTAATTACATTACGTTGTCCAAACGTAGACAATTATGAATATTAGATAGAACAGAAAAAATTGAAACAAAGCATATATAGAGAGTGTTTTACAAGTTTTGAAGCACTTTTAAAATGTTTCGTTCTCGCGTTTAACAAAACCAGTCTTTGAAACTTTAGCATATTATTGAACACGTCTAGCACTATATAACTACAAAGATTCAGATCTAATGCTTACACTATAGATGATAACCTGTAGCAACACCAACATATACTTTTTTTTCAATTTTCTTGTAGTTCGGATCTGGCCAAATATTTATACCTCCACTTAGATACTTGTTAAAATCGCGACTTTTTTTAAATATATGCACCATGAAAGGCTCTACAAAAATTACAATAACAAATCCCTCTTGATTTATGTGAATTATTTCTACCAGACTCAGAATAAAAACATACATGATAGTATTGCTTCTCATCATGCTATGCATAATAAAAAAAAATGTTTGGGAGACCATTTCGTTTTGCACGCATCTCAACTTGAGAAAATATTAAAATCTTGAGATATTTTTCAGAAAGTGCGCCGTCTAAAGCTCTACAAAAATTATATAAACAAATCTCCATTGCGATGGAAAAACGTCTTCGAAACCTATTTTTATTACGCACAATGCAGCAAGAAGTGGTACTACTATATTGATCTTTTATTTTGGGTATGGCACAAACCATAAGGATAAGTTAATAGAAAATTGTTATTAGAATTTTTGTAGAGCTTTTCATGGCGCATCTTTTAAAAAAAATTGAGATTTTAACATGTATCTAAGCCAAGTTATAGACAAAATAAAAAAATGTTGCACGATCCGAAGATGGTCTGAGATATTGAAAAATAGTATATCTTGATGTTGCTACAGGTTCTCGTTGATAGTACAAGCTATAAACCTAAAACTTTGTAGTTATGTAGCACAAAGTATGTCCAATAGTATGTCCAAATGTCAAAGACTTTGATCTTGTTAAACGCGAGAACGAAACATTTTAAAGGTATTTCAAAACTTGTAGAACGCCGTTTATATATAAAATAAGAGTTGTATACATTATAAAAGAACTAAAAAAGAAGCTCATTATAGCCGTAATAAGAGGGGGGGGGGGATCTTCTAATATGTCTTTTACATTATTCTTTCAAGAGGGGTCTTCTATTATGGGGGGGTCTTCTAATATAGGGGGGTCTTCTAATGTGTCAAGGGCTTTAGTTGTTTTTGTGGTTGTGGAGAGCAGCTGTTGAAGGTGAATTTGTATGGGTCTTGGTGGAAAGAAAAAAAGGAAAAGAAATTGATAGTTAGCGATATGGCTTTCTTTATCTGTTTAGTGGAGGCTTTCTATTAAATATAGAAGAATATGCCGCGATAAGATGGTTCGTCTTGATGTTAAGGTTAAGTTGTGAGTGATGTCCGGAACTGTACAGTCGAATAAGAAAGTGTAAAGGCAGTTTTGAGATTATTGGCCGTTAAAGTTTGATGGCAGATAGTAATGTGGTAAAAGTTAGGAAAGGTCTTGGTGATTGCTGTTTTTGAATCTTCTTGGTTACTGGATGATTGAAATGATAACAAAATGGAGTGTGTTTCTTAGTGTACCACAAACATTCCTAAAGAATCACCGAAAACAGTGAATATATCCGCATGCTATATCATCACCTGAAAGTTCGAAGTATCCATAAATATTAAGATAAACGAGTACCTCTTCGTGATGAAGCGTGGTTGCAAATAGAATACAAACGGAAGCCAGCAAAACGCGATGCAGCTATCCTTATTGAGCGTATCCATTTGGCATCTGATAGGAAGATTAAGTGTAGACCTATTTGTTAGTATGGCTTCTTGTATTGAAAGTGAAAACGGCAGAGGACATCTGTAAATGTTGTTACATTGATAAATCAAGATTACATATTGACGGCTCTACAAGTCTAATAATGTAGCATTGGGTTTTATTTGCGTTTAGATGGTTTCAACTTTTGCGGGTAAACTGGAAATGTTTTATTTCTATGATTGTGATGTATAGCTTATCCCTTCGACCGCCGCCATCGTTTATAAACGTCAGAAACCTCATCTTTGAACTAACTAAAGTAATCATTCATAACGTATGCTTTTTACACACACTTGCATAAAAAAACGCGTTAGACAGCTTGAGCTTCAGAATCTACCATTTTATTAAGGTACACTATAGAATTATTCTATAAAAAGCGAGTACATTTTCTGCAAAAACGTTTCTTTCTTCTCTTCTGTCGGCGGTCAAAGAGCTATAGTTGTGTAAGCATGATGATAGATACTACGTTGTATGATCGACGTACAAGCTCTTTACACTTCGGAGAGAACCTCCCGAGGTGCCCCTCCGATTTCGATGGAATTTTGTCTAAAAATACTATATAGTGCTCTTATAAAAACTTCAAAAGGATTTGAGTTGAGAAGCATTCCTTCAATAGTTATAGCGGTATCATCTTTGCTATTATTGAGCAAAAAGTTCGTGACCACTTGCAAAAGTTCTAATTTTTGGAAGTGACTACGACGTTTTCGCTCAATCTAGCATCATCCATTTGATAGATCTTTTCAAAAGCTACAACGTCATATATTTTCCAAAGCTAAAAAAATGTGGCCATAAAAAAGTTTCTGAAAGCACTATGTTTGGGATGCATTTTTTTGTTATTTTCGTTAATATTTAATGCCTTTCGATCAGAAAAAGCTCAATTCAAGTTCAAAATAATATGATATTCGGAATCAGCATAAAAAGCTGAATCGATGCATGTATCATTCAAAACTTTTCCGAAGCTTTTTTTTCATCCAAAAACTTTCCCCCTGATCCCCTACAACCCTAGGGAAAATCCTTGCAACTTCTGTGCCGGATCTTTGCCAAATCAAACAAGGATCCGACAAGAATTTGCTTATTTTTCCTGAGGAAACGCTCAAATCTTGAAAGAATCGTGTAGCCACATTTTATTAGGATCCTATCAAGATTTTAAACAGTATAACACTATTTTACAATCAGAATTTAGTCAAAAAATCCTTAAAACTTGGTAGAAGCGTGTAGCCACGATTTACCAGAATCTTGACAAGATTCATATCAAAATAATGCAAAGAATCGAGAAGGAAAGAGTCAAAATCTTTGGAAGATCCTGTCAGGATCTTCAAATAAAATTCAAAAAAAAAAAGGATTTTCCAGATCTTGCCAGAGCTTAATGTCACACAGGTGATGTTTCCACTATCTAATCCTCTTAAAGGTTTTATCAGGAATCTGCAACTATTTAATGTTTATTATTTAGTTATAACTTACTGAGAACGTGCCAGGATTGTTGCAAGATTATATAAATAGAACAGAATTAATGTGAACACATAGGGTTTCGAACTCTAGACCTTCAGTTTATGAACTGAACAGCTAATCCAGCTGGACTGTGTTCTCGTTCTAAGACTATAGTTGAACATGATTTTTTTTTCTCATTCTCACATTTTTGGAAAATTTTTCAGCTATTGACTATATCTTTGCTTTTCAAAATCTATTTAGTTATTCAAATGTATGGTTAGATGAGAAAAGAAATTTTCCTTACTCATTCCTAGATTTAAAGATATAAATAATTTTATTTTAATAATTTTTATTTATACAAAGAAAAATATTTTCGTACTGCTTGATGACTTTAGGTAATGATAAATTTAGAAAAAAAGATATCAAAGAACAATAAAACATAATTGTATGAAATTCAAAAAATAATCTTGTCAGGATCTTGTCCATTTCTTTATCTGCCGGATTCAACCAAGAATCGAAAACAATCCTACTGAAACTCCAACTTTTCGCTGTATCATAGTTTGATTTTATTTTTGCGAACGATCTTGATGTTTAGATTCGAAAAAATATTCAGAAAAATTTCAGACAGGATCTTCACTACATCTCATTGATTTCTTATCAAGATTTTGATAATACTTAGATTGATTTAGATAGAAATAATGATGACTGATCTTGAAAAGATCCGAGAAAGTCTGAGAACATTTTGCAAAAGTTGCTAAAACACGAAATAGAAAGGAAAGATGAAATCACGACTAATACTTGGGAGGATTCTGGACTGATATATTACAGACTTATAAATTTATAATCATACGAACGAATCATATAGATATCCTGATAAAATTTGAAATACTAAAAACAATTCTTCGTACAATCGATTCACCATCTTGAACACATAAAGAATAGCTTTTGTAAAATCACACATTTTTGTTGTACTAAAATACCTTAGCAGGTTCTTGAAGGAATCTGGAGCAGGATCCTGTTTTATCTTGCTTTATTTTAATATATTGTATAGCTCATAGAATTTAGATCCAAGATTCTGACAAATCCTTACAAGATCCTTTAAAGATAATAATAATGCAAACATAGAATCTAAGCTTTTGGCTAGCTCATTTTAAATATCGTGAAGATCCTGTACGGATCTTTACAGGAATTTAATGAACATTTTGTGCAAATCCTTTCTCATATGTTATCAAGATTTGGAACAGAAACACATATGAATCTTGTCAAGATCTTAACGATGAAATCGAAGATATCTCAGAAATAAATACTGAAAAAGATCCTAACAGATTCTTCTTAATTTCTTATCAAGATCCTGCTAATACTTAATATTCCTAAAGTTAAGTTTGACCTGTTTTTTTGACAAGATCCTGATGCAATCCTGAAGAAATTTAGAATAGCATATTCGGATGATGCCAACTGAGAAATCGATCCAGATCCCGTCTGGAACTTGACAGGATTTTTTATGTATATATATATCTGAACAGCGCGTCTTTTCGTGTCAGAATCTTTCTCAGATCTATCTTCATTTTGTGAAAAGATTGTGAGGTACGTTTATTCAACGAATCTGGGGAAAATCTTGATGTAACGTTATTTCAATAATCCTGCTAAGATCCTAAACAAGATCGTAAAAAAATTATGAAAAAATCTTGCTATATCAGCCCATCAAAATAATCCGAGCAGGAACCTAAAAAATCCCGATTGACATCGTGTTTGCCCGTGATATATCTTGTGAAAAGGAAAATACCACGATCTAAAACAGGATCCTGAGTTAAACTTGATCGGATTCTGTGCCAAAGAAAACACAAAGAATTGCAACAGGATCCTTAGTTAAACTTGGCAAGATCCTGCGAGATCAGGATCCTGGAAAAACCTAATAGGATTTCTCAAGGAACGCTCAAGATTGAGACTAGGGAAGGTTTTCATTTTTCGGCTGAATCCTGTGGAGGACCAGGGGGAAAGTTTTTCGATGAAAAAAAAAAGCTTCTGAAAAATTTTGAATGATACATGCATCGATTCAGCTTTTTATGCTGATTCCGAATATCAGATTATTTTGAACTTGAATTGAGCTTTTTCTGATCGAAATGCATTAAATATTAATGAAAATAACAAAAAATTGCATCCCAAACATACACTGTAAACTAGAAAATAAGTTAGAGTTTTTTTAAGGATATCCTAGAAATGCCTATATGAATTTGACCAATATTTTCCTAGTATTTTGAAAATCACTCACAACTTTCAATTTGCAGTTTTTTCCTGGGAAATAAATTTGAATTCATACATTCGCGAAAATCAAGGATTTCATAAAAACTCGAAAATCAAGTAGCGAATAATAAAATGTAAAAATCGCTTGAATGTGCCAAAGCATTTCTAGAATTTCAAAAAAATTTAGTGTAATGCATTCAGGAACCTTTCTTATGGCCACATTTTTTTAGCTATGGAAAATATATGACTTTGTAGCTTTTGAAAAGATCTATCAAATGGATGATGCTAGATTGAGCGAAAACGTCGTAGTCACTTCCAAAAATGAGAACTTTTGCAAGTGATCACGAACGTTTTGCTCAATAACAGCAAAGATGATACCGCTATAACTATTGAAGGAATGCTTCTCAACTCAAATCCTTTTGGAGTTTTTATAAGACCACTATATAGTATCTTTAGACAAAATTTCATCGAAATCGGAGGGGGGGGCACCTCGGGAGGTTCCCTCGTTAAATGATGGTCATTGATAATACAATGTAATGGTTAAGCGATTCTTGTATTTTTTGCGAAGAATTTGCTCAAAAAAAGATAGATGTCTTAGATATGTATTATAGATAACTCAGAAAGGACAAATTCGTGAAACAGTTAAATATATATTTTACGAATACAGGAAGATGAATAGTATGTCACATGATCACAGTGACAAATGGTAAAGTAGTTCTAATAAGTTTCAAGCTAGAACGATGTGCTTCACTCTCGCTACGAATCGCATCAGATGCTATCAGCAATTCGATCAAAAACAGATAGACCTATCTCGTGAAAACAAAAGACAAATTGAATTTGACTGTCATCAACCTTTGCTTTTCCCCAATCGATTTCTGCCGATCTTAAATAATTTGTATTAAATATTATGCTTGTAAATAGAAATAAACGTGGAGTTAAATCAAGGGGGAAACATCTGACTCCAGTCCCTTGGAGTCAGTGTGGAGTCAAGTGGAATCACTTGGAGCCAAATGACTCGCACGGAGTCACGCAGAGTCATGTAGCATCACACATAATCGCATGGAGTCACGTGGAGTCATGCGAGATAACAGATTCTGCTGCTTCTCTATTAATTAATTCCCATTACAATACAAGTGTTCATTGTTGGAAAACAATTCCCATAACAGAACAAAAGTGTTCTGTTTTTGGGAATTATTTCCCATGACAGAACAAAATTGTTCTGTTATGGGAATTATTTCTCAAAACAGAACAAAATTGATCTGTTTTTGGGAAATAATTCCAAGAGTGAAACTACAGACTTCAGTCAAGCGGAGTCAAGTGGAGCCAACGTGGAGTCATGGAGTCCTGGAGTCAGATGTGTCCCCCTTGAGTTAAATTCGCCAACGCATTTCGTGTTATTAATTAAATATTGAACATTCTTCAGGATTTTACGTTACAGTCTTTAGCACACAAATGAAAATTAATAAAATGAACAAAATCCAAGTTAAAAATGAATAAAGCGACAAATTTGAAACTAAGTTTTAAATTAAACAAACAGGAATAAACGAAATATGATGGCAGAAAATGAATAGAATAGGTCAAAAAGACGATAAAAGGGACAAAAGGAAGAAAGAGGATGAGAGTGAATCTAGCAACCATTCTTGCGATTCCTTCCAGGCTAAAGGAATCATCAGATACCTTTGATTATGTACTCATTTTGGATGATCCATAGATGACAAACAAAGTACATAGTCAAAGCCATCTAATGATTCCTTTAGTCAGGAAGAAATTGCGATAATACTTGCTAGATTCACCATTATCCTTCTCATTATAGTGAATAAAAGAATGAATTCAATTTCAAAAAGTGCTGAAAACAATTCTTTTTCACTAAGACAGCAAAATATCTTAAACCATAATTCCGATGAAAAATCTTCAATACGTGTAATTATTATTATTTGATTCTTTATGCTTTCGTCGAACTGTTAGAACTGATATAAACATTCGAATCATTGCACAATACTCTTCAGTTAGTGACGTATAGATTGCATCGTTTTATATTATCTAAATCTGCAAAAGAAAAAAGAATAGAAATCTTGCGTCAGGAGTGATAATGAGGTTATAAGCTCAGACAATCTTCTGAAGTTACTGGTCGAATTCAATGAGACCGGTTTTTTTGATAATGGATTAGATTTGTCACAAATAGATTTCTGGAATATCACTATAAATGTTTGTAATGGTCTATCCCATCGACCAGTCCAATCAATCACTTTAACCTGCATTTAATCCTTTGAGGACGAAGTTTTTTTTAAAGAAAAAACATTTGTCGGTCATTTTATTTTATTTTAACTCAAAATGGCCACATAAAAACCATATGATAATCGAAAAAACAGTTTTGTTTATTTCTTAAACAAAACTGGCAATTTACAAGTAAAGCACTCGATGTTAGTTCGAAAATCTGCTTCTTTGGTACTACAATAAGTACGTCTTCTTCTTTGTGCTGATACAGGCAAATGCATTTCATTGTCAAAACTAAGAACAGTTTTTGGTGATGCTAGTTTAGACTTCATTTCAGAAGGAGATCTCCCACGACGTATTCGTTCACTACTACCGAAGCAGAGAGACCTCGCCACTGAAACCATGTAGTTTAAGTATGTTAATTTATCCTGAACTAACTGATTATAGCAAATAAATGAGTTGAAAATAGATGTCCAGAAAATAAATAAAAGTTCGAAACCGGTTTTTTTTACACTTGCAATCGAGATTATCGCAGGATATTCTTTGGCTGAGTCGATCAAGTTCATGTATAAATCGATTGTAATCTTTTATTGCTTTTAGACAGTTAATTGTAATACGTTGACCGTTTTTCGACTGACGAGAAATCGGAACAAGTTCATTGTCTTTATGATAATTTGAAGTCGAAAAACCAGGTTTGGTATCGGTCCATATAAAAACAATGCTGTTCGATATGATCATTGACTTGTAGTCCCCTCGCTCCATTCTATATTTCTTGATAAAATCCGGCGAAATACCTGCCCGGTCTGGTCTAATCGTTCCACTGGCCTTTATATTCTGTATTTTTAGCTTTTCTAATAAACCGAGAGAAGTGAAAAGGTTATCGAAATATAAATGTTTTCCTTCAAAATTATGACCAGAGACAAAATTGAAAACTACACGATTGCCCAAAAGTATTTCTTTTTCGCTTATTTCTTCTTTTCCTAAATAGATTTGATAGTTGAATAAATAGCCAGTGATTGCATCATATAAACACCAAACTTTATACCCTCTTTTTATCGGTTTTAGAGGTAAATACTGTTTGAGGCTTGATCTTCCCTTAAATTTTATCATACTTTCGTCGATTGTACCTTAGTGACCAAGATTATAATTTTTCTGGAAATTCGTCTGCAAAATTTCAATAAAACTCCTAACTTTGTAAATTTTACTATAGATTTTAAATTCTCATCTAGTTCTAATGAGTTATTAGCTAAATGTAAAGAATAAAAAATTTGAAGGAGAGGATCCTTTGACATGATCGAAGAAATAAATGTATTATGAAATATTATATCTTCACTCCAATAAAGTTTCATATTGGGCAAGTTATTGACACCCATTAGAATAATCAACCCGAGAAACGATTCAATAGCTTTTATGCTCATATTCTTCCAATTACTGATCGTCTTCTTCTTGTTACATCGTTTCTTTTCTCTTCCATAAGTGTTTGTTTGATTAGTAATCAGATGTAAAATTTCTTCAGTAAAAAAAGTCCTAAATGCGGAAACTGGAGTTCGCTCTTTGAGAGAGATCGAGTTAAAGCTACCATTCGTGATATAAGTTGCATTGATTGAATCAACTACCTCTTCATATACATCGAAATCATCATCAGAAAATTCAAGCTCATCTACGTTGTCGACTATTTCGTCGAAATCGAAGTCACTCTCGCTAGTGTCATCACTGGCAGATGAATTACAGAACTCATCATCGACTTCATTATTTCCATAGAATTCCATTCGTTTAGTCGTAATTGTAAAAACGTTATGAAGAAGTAAAGAATTCAAGTTCGAAAGGGAAATTGTATGCTTTGGAAAATCAATAAAGGACGTAAATTTATCAATGAGAATAGGAGTATATAAATGTCGGAGGACAGATTAAAATATTGAAAGAATGAATAGAAATTCTCAAAATGTTTCATTCTTATATCAGAATCAACGTTAAGTTGATTTTGAAAATGAAACAATTTCTATAGATTAAAAAACTTTGGCTAATAAACTAAAGATGTAGTAATAAGTATTTTTGACATATCAGAACGCTGGTGCAGCGGCATTTCGGTATATTCTGCTCTTCATCAGTATTTTTCGTGCTGTTTTTGCAGTTAATATCAAATGAGTTTGTGACACTAGATCAGAGCTGCTTAAAACTTTTAAACCGATTTCATTTCTCTTGACACATTTGGTATGTGATTTCACTTTTCAATAAAACGGTCATATGATAGCTACTACAGGTAGCCAGGCGTAAGCAAATGTGGAGAATTTTTCGAAAGAATGATCTACAATAATGATGAATGCTTTCTATATACTCATTGTCGGCATTTTTCCGCAGGACGGTTAAACTTGACTTTGGATTCAACTGCGACTCTCTGGCAAATAATTGAACTTTCGATTAAAGATTTTCACTAATTAGATCAGACTGTTAAGATGCTCAGAAAATCTGATACGATTTTATTAAAAGAGTTCTTCAATTCGAATGTCTATGAATCTTGATAAGACCTAAATTGAATTATTAAGTTTGGAGGAATGTATTTCATCGACCTTAGAGAGAACCAACCCATATACCTTTAGTGTGACTGTACTCATTCTAAAAACTATTTATAAATTATTTGTTGATTTCTAGTTAGATTATTTCATTCATTTCGAATAATTGTGTTATCTACATGTGTAAAACAGTGGTATCCTTTCCGTATATCAATCTGTACTAGTTTCAATTAAAATTTTAATCTATCCTTCGACACATATATTGTATTTTATTCAAATCTATTTTGTCTGTGTTATACGATGAAAAGTACTAAAATATGGAAATAAGACATTCGAAGATCATTGGTTATTTCAACAGAGCAGTTCGGAATCATACGCCCATAACCTAATTCAAAAATAGTACATGGACAAATTTTCATTCCTCATAGATACAGATCATTTACTACTGAATAGTTCAGATTTAAACTCATTGAACTATTTGATTTGGGACGAATTTGTCCAATCTATCAACTGGAGACAAAAATATTCGATAAGATGTTGTTTTACAAAGTTATTTGTCTTGGAGTGCTAGTTTAAAACAAGTCTTCAAAAATGATGAATTGTTATTTACATAAATAAAAAAAATACAATTTTATAGAGCAACAAAAACCTCTCTTTTGAAAAAAAAGTCTACATAAATGAATATGAAGAGAGACTGATTATTTCTAGGACACTCATTACATTTTCATGCCGACATTAAAAAATTAATGTGATAAGACAGAAAATAAAAATTAAATAAAAAAAGATAATATTCAGCTACAATATATACTTTCTTGTAGTATATTACAAATAATCTCTTCACACGTCCTAGGTAAGAACTTTGTGTCTATTAGTTTTCATATATGTTCAGGAATACACTTATATCTGCAGAAAGTGCATACATAACTGCTAGATCCAATCTCATATCATTGTTGAAATCATCCGCTATCACTGACGAAGGATTAGTGCCAACAGTCAGGTTCATGGCAAGCTCGAAAGTACCATTATTATTACCAAGTAATATACTGACAGTATTTTCAATGTAATTAGTCACTGCCAGATCCAATGCCGTATCATTATTAAAATCACATGCTATAACAAAAGATGGACGCTTACCAACTCTATAGTTTTTTGGAAAATAAAACGTTCCATCTCCATTACCAAGCCATACACTGATAGTATTATCGCCTTGATTGGTCATGACTATATCTAGGTTATTATCTTTGTTGAAATCACCGAATGTTACTAAAGATAGGCTGTTACCAACTGAATAGTTATTTGCAGATCGAAATGTTCCATTTTCATAACCAAATAATATACTGAAGCCATTATCTTCTCGATTGATTACTATTAGATCAAGAATCAAATCATGATTGAAATAATCTAATATAATGGAAGATGATTTCTTGCCAACTAAATATATGTACTTTGAACTTGGAAGACTCCATTTGCATTACCAGCTAATATGTTCACAGTGTTCTCAGCTTCATTAGCTACGATTAAATCTAAGTTGCTATCATTTTTTAAATCTTTTGATAAAACAACAATGGAATGTCGACCAACTTTATATCTTCTTGAAGCCTTAAAGGTTCCATTACCGTTACCTATGAGTAAGGTTATGATGTTATCACCTTGATTGGCTACTGTCAAATCAAGCATCGAATCATTATTGAAATGACCCAATGTCAAAGAGGAAGGCTGTGTGCCAGTTGCATAAAATACTTGATCTTGAAATGTTTCATCGCCATTAACAAGCAATAGACTAACAGTATTATCACCATAATTTGCTATTACCAAATCATATATCGAATCATTGTTAAAATCATTTGATTTAACAGAGATTGGATAAACACCAACTGCATATCTCTTTTCAGATTGAAAAGTGCCATTTCCATTACCAAGTAGCATACTGATTGTATGGTTCCAATAGTTACTCACGACAAGATCAGAATTTGAATCATTATTAAAATCACATGATATCAGAGAATATGATCTTTCGCCAGCCGTATAGGTTTTCTGTGATCGAAAGGTTCCGTTTCCATTACCTAACAATACGCTGACTTTCTTGTCCAAGAAATGAGTTACTACCAAATCTATATTGCCATCTTGATTGAAATCACTTGATATCACAGCAAATGGTCTTCTACCAACTGAATAGGGTTTGTCAGTCAGAAAATGTTCATTTCCATCATTAAGGAATATACTTAAGGTACCATCGTCTTGATTGACCACTACCAAATCTAGTTTTTTGTCATTATTAAAGTCACCGGATGCTATTGCTACAGGATCTTTACCAACATTAATGGTTAACTGAGGACTAAACACTCCCTGTTTGTTTCCTAGTAGTAGATCAATGTTATTGGCACCATTGTTGACAACTACTAGATCCAATATATTATCACTGTTAAAATCATTTGATATCAAGAAAAATGGTTTGGAACCAGTTACATAAGTTGGTTCTGTTGGAAAGATTCCATTGCCAGTGCCGAGTAGAATAGTGACGGCACGATCACCGTAACTAGTCACTGCTATATCTAATATACGATCATTATTGAAGTCGCCTGATGTCACAAATCTTGGTTGATTACCAGCTGGATATTTTGGTTGTGTCTGGAAAATTCCATTCCTATCAGCAAGCAGTATGTTAATAGTATTGGCGCCGAGTGTCGCCACTGCCAAGTCTGGGTTTGCATCATTGTTATTATCATCTGATGCCATCGAGAATGGAGAATAATCTACCGTATAGGTCTTTGAAAGCTGGAAAATTCCATTTTCATTACCAAAGAATAAACTCACAGATTTGTCACCATAGTTGGCTATCTCTAAATCTCGTTTTTTATCATTGTTAAAATCATTTGCTATAAGTGCCTGTGAAGCGATGCCAGTAGAATAGTCAATATGTTGTTGGAATGTTCTATTTCCATTGCTAAGCAAGATACTGACAGTATTGTCATTATAGTTAACTACTGCTAGATCTGGGTAACTGTCATTGTTCAAATCATCTGCTATTACTGCAGTTGGCTTGCTACCCACTGGATAGATTACGTGTTTTTGAAATGTTCCATTTCCATCGCCAAATAAGACGCTGATACTACCGTTGTTATAATTGCATACTGTCAGATCTGGGTAACCATCTTTGTCGAAATCATCTGATGTTATAGAATATGAGTCAATACCGATATCATAGACCTTTTGATTTGGAAGCATTCCATCTCCTTTACCAAGCATTATGATGATATTTCTGTTGTTATTGTTAATCACTGCTAGATCTACGTAGGTATCGTTATCGAAGACATTTGATACAGCAGAATATGGACTTTTACCAACTGAAGTTAACATTTGAGCTGCAAAGTGATCATATGCATTACCGAGTAGAATATTGACAGTATTATCGTCTGTGTTGATCACTGCCAAATCTAGTATGTTATCATTATTAAAATCATCTACTATAACACAAGATGGTCGGTTACCAACTGCATAGGAGACATGCGGTTGAAACATTCCATATCCATCGCCAAGCATCACACTGCCGGTGTTATCGTCTTGATTGGCCACTACGAGATCCAATTTTTCGCCTTGGTTTAAATTTTTTAACTTTATGAAAACTGGTCTTGGATGAGTTGGAACACTATAATGAGATTGGAAAATTCCATGACTATTACCAAATAGCAGAGCAATTTCATTATCTTGTAAGAGTGTCACTACAATATCTATGTGAGTATCATTGTTGAAATCACCCAGTGCTGCAGAAACTGGTGTATTGCCAGGTCTATAGGGACCAGAATCTTGTATATAAGGTGTGTTGCAGCATCTTTCTAAAATGGATAATTGCAATTAGACTGCTCTGTATAACGTGTCATAGAATTATTAATAAAAACGAACGGCACATCTGCAAATAAATATAACCCATGCCATCACTTCTCTTATGGTATTGCCAGTTGACCGCGGTTTACGAGTGGTTCTAAAGCTGAAGACGGTTTCTCTGATAGAGAAACAAATAATAATGAATTTTGGCAACAAATTTTAGTTTTTTCTCAAAAGAAGATTATTTAAGAAGGCAAATTCGACAAACAAATAGTTTTTTTTATATAATTTTAGATTATTCAAGGGAACAAATTCATGAGGCAAGTCAGTATTTTATTCTACCTTTGTATTCATCTAACAGCATTCAATGGGAAAATTTCGTTTCCTAGTTTCATATTAGAGGTAAACCTGGTATATGGTACAAATGGTAATAATTTTAGCGTACACAGCCAGACATGATCTTTTATAATAGTACACAGTCACATAGGTACTCCTTGTTCATCAATCTGGGAGTTATCAATATGTAATACTGCATTTATTACAATATAGATTACTTCGAAGTTATTATTGACTCTTATGCTACTTATTCAAACAGATATTAAAAAGAGTATGATGGTTGCGACAAGTAATCGAATGTTTAAAATGTATAATTTTGTTCGCTCTATTTTCAATTTTGAGCACTTGAAGAGAAAAATATATATCGACCGATATGTTAAAATTCTTCCATAGCTATCAAGATTTTATATCAATAGTTTCGAATATTCAATGTAAATTTTCTCACTTGAAACTTCTTCGAACACCAATTTTTGAAATCTTATATAAACTATTAACGGAGAATTTCAAATTAAAAAAATCTGCTGTTCATGAGAAATGCCAAAATGTGTTTCTTTAATGGTCAACAAATAGAATCACAAGTAGAAATATAATACGATTAAAAATCTGAGAATGATTATAATCTCATACTGTAATGTATTAGTCTAATCACAATAACACGAACACGACTCTTTTAAAGTTTGCCAGCCTCTTATGACACAGCAGTTTTTTTTGTAGTTCCAAAAATCTTAGATTCACTAGTGATTAAAAAATTTATGAAAAATCAAACCTGCCTGGTTCAGCCCTCTGTTACCAAGTTGTGGCCCCAAAATAGAGCTGAGAAGATGAATCTTGTTGTACTATACCAAGGACGCCTTGAAGACATAAGAAAAAACTCCATCAAAATGATATTTTCAGAAAATTGCAGTTAAACTTACTTAATGTTCGGAAAAAGTTGTGCACCTAAGTATATCAATATTCAAAATAAGAAATCAAAAAAGTTTAAGATTACCTTTGAATGGTGGTTCCAATACCATTTCGTCCGGTATTACCTGTTTCAAATGAACGATATAAAGTTCAGGTGCCGGACTGAGCTGTAATTGAACTATCATACGAGTACCAAGTAGAAGAAATATTTCATCTTCAGTAATGAAATGAGAATGAGCATGTATTGTTCGACCATTAATAGCTTCTATAGAGAATAATGTACGATCACCAATATCGCCCAAATATGTATTATTCTTGAGTACAGTCAGTGAAGTCGTGTATGATGAAAAATACCACCAAGTCATTTGAGTGCCAGGTGTATAGTCGATGCTAACATCTTTTTTCACTCCACGCTCAATAGTTGATGTTGAAATACCTAGTATTCTAACGAGAGCTGTTAACAACAATTTCGTATACTTGAAGTAGAGACGAAGTTGCTACCGATCATTCATTTTGAGAGTGTAATTAAGCATAAAATAGAGACTTTTATGTGGTGCATTCCATTCGATTGTGAGTCCATGAGATGATTCATTTGGAGTTTCATCGAGCGCTGCTTGGGCGTAAAACGATAAATTGTGGAGGATATTATCCAATGGTGCACATGCTTCAGCAAATGGCAACAGGGGCTCATCAGCATAACCCACAATAGGATCATGGTCGGCTTAGTCTCATTTCAGGTACTATTTCTTTAAGTGATATAGAGAAATAAACATATTCTTGTAAATAATTTTGTTTAGTAAATGATGATTTATTTTCTTTTTTTGTTGTTGTTTACGATAATCATTATATGATTATGTTTCAATTAGATTCATGATTTTTTTAGTAAAGTTTTTAGAAGATATAAGAAATTCTTTTAACAATCTTATGTCTAAAGTTTATTTTAGCTGACCAACCTTAGGATATTCAAGCAAACCATTCATCCTAACGTTAGTAACTTACAACTTAATTACTCTGTTTAGATTTCCGATCCTAGCTCTAATGTTTAGTTTTCATATCTAAAGTTAGGATAATCTGGCAAATATTGTTCCTAACCTTAGTAATCTGTAATCTAATTATGGTATTTAAATTTCTAATCTCAGCTCCAAAGTTTAATTCTCATATCTAACGTTAGGATGATGAAGCAAAATATTGTTCCTAACCTTAGTAATCTACAATCTAATTATCGTATTTAGATTTCGAATGTCAACTCAAAGGTTAAATTCTCATATCTAACGTTAGGATAATCAAGCATAATGTTTATCCTAACGTTAGTAACCTAGAATTTAATTATCGCATTTAGACTTCTAATCTTAGTTCCAACATTCGATTTCTATATCTAACGTTAGGATATTCTAGCAAAATATTTATCCTAACGTTAGTAAACAGAATTTTATATTGTCAATTTTTTTTACAATAAAAAAATTGACGATAGATTTCATTATTAAAATTTTTTTAAATAGGAATCTATATCAAAAAGAGTATTCGATTCATTTTTAAATTACAATTAAGACTACTGAGGTTTTTATCGATTCTAATCTATGTAACGTGAAGAATATATTTCTGAGATGTATATAATCATGAATCTAACTGATATAAATAATCATATAACTTACTTAAATTCAGTGTAAGATTCACAAAATAATATTAGTCAATATTCAATGTTAGTAGATATACAAGAAAGTATTTCTTTGTAAAATGATATGTTATATAAACTAATATTAGCGCTAAGTTTTCCGCCTTAATTAATGAATATATATTTTGGCGCTCAACAATAAATCTGTTTAATGACTTAATGAGAATCAGATCTAAAAATAATTTGATATTCAATAATAAAACATAATTAGATTATTTTTTGTAACTACACAAACATTAATTTATGTAATACTGTAATATCGAGTGTATTAGAAATATTTTTATATATAACAGATACATAAACAAACACACAAAATCTTTACTTATGATAATATGTACAAATGATTTTAAATATTCTTACTAGAAAACTAGTGATAGAACAATTGTATTTCAGATTCTTCAGTTTTTGAAAACTATTTATCATTTTCTGGATCAATTCTTTTTAAATATGAATAAGATGTATGTCATAATCCAACACAATATTCTTCTAAATCGATAATTTTGTGTTCGAAATTGAGCTTAAGTTCTAATAAATTTTCATCCTTTTTAATATCCCATCGTTGTCGTGGTCGATTTTGATATTCTAGCTGTCTGTAACGGGGGCTGTCTGTAACCAGGGGAGGGGAGCAGCAAAACCTCGACTTAAAACTTACACATACTATTTTCCTTCGTCAAATATGTAAGTTCCACAAAATATGTATAAAAAAAATCTGTAAAAACAACGAATATTCCAAAAATCATAGCAGTGAAAAAAACAATTATAAAAAAAACATAATTCTTATAATAGCCAATATTGCATAAAACCGAGCAAGGGGTGGTGATGGGCATGCTCTCCAATCTGGTGGAGGCTGGTGAGAGCCAACTCCCACCAAAATTTAAGAAATAAAAATTGTTTCTGCGAAATTTTTCCGATGCTGTTTTTTTTTTAATATTTGCTGCTCTCGACTCTTTTATTTTTGCCAGAAAGTCTATTAATTCTATTTACTATTTCTGCCAGAAAGTCTGTTCATTCTATTCACTGATTCTGCCAGAAGATCTTTTATTTATTTACTATTTCTGCCAGAAAATCTATTAAATCTATTTACTATTTCTGCCAAAAAGTCCATTCATTCTATTCATTATTTCTGCCAGAAATGCAATGGTTTTTGGTCTTCTTTCTAGCTATGTCTATTTGATGCCTGCTACTTTTTCAATATGTTATTGTGAAATAAGTGTGTTTTTTTTTGTAGATGACTGTCTCTTGAAAATTAAACCTTTCTGGCAGAAAGTCTTTCTGCCAAAATTTAGCTCCCCCACTCTCAAAAGTAATCGGGAACTATGGTGATGGGGACAAAAAAAAACAAATGTGTACCTTCTTAACTGTCGATGACTACCTTCAACATGATTATTGGAGAGCAGGTGCTCCACGTTATGTTTGAGTCAAATGAAACTCAATGTTGAGATTCATTAATAATCATTTATCTTAATAAAAAATTTCTTCGTTTTTAAATGCCTAAATTTATAATTAATAAATATCTGAAAAAAATTGAAAAATAGTGTACACAAATGAAATAATCAACGTAGGTTTTTTTGGTTTAATTGCAGAATAATAAACTATGATTGAATCACCATACAAATTTCATGTTTAAAAAGAATTTTTAGAAACCTGATTTCCAAGTTTATTTATTATTGGTTCGATGTTGTTTTTCGTTCTATAGCGAATTTAATTAAAGAAAACAATCGTTTTCTTTTTGCTTCATGCTGTCAATAATTAAAAATAAGCAAAGTACCTGAAATGAGACGCTACCATCATGGTCTACTCCAATACCGTTCATAGAAGTGGCATGTAACAAATTTTGTTCTATAATAGTGGTGCCTACCACTCGTTGATTTTTTTGTCATGGAAGCGGTGTTTGGGTGAATAATATTCTGTGTCACATTTGCCTCTTGTCTCTGTTGATTTGTATCTTCTCTAAGTAAGTTCCATTTTCTTTCATCATCATCATATCGATGCGGTAAATTAATTCTGACGGAATTGTCTCTTCTCTTGATTTTGCCTCCAGATTTCATCTTTCTACTTCTTACCACCATTATTCTAGGATGATTTTGAATGTTGACACTTGCCATTGGTATTCTTGATCGATTATTCGACTTATTACAATCTTTCTTAGCCATCTTTTCTCTTGTTAACGGATAAAGCTACTTAATAAAAACAAAAAAAAGTATTTTTCGTATTTGTAAATCTTAAGACTAGTCATTTTGAAGTACTCGTCAAGAGCTAATAATACTTATCTCGGCTTTTCTATGTGCATGTAGTAAAACATTTTATGCATTAATCCTTCCAAAATCTATTGAAAGTATCGTGTAGAAAAAATTAATGTAATTAAATATCAAAAATATCTCGAAAATATTTTGATAAGTTTCACTTTTGAAAAATTATGAACTTTGTTTTATATATTAATCAACATTCGTGTATTTATGTTTATTAAATTTTCTGTTTTTTTCTCGTTGTTAATGGATGTAATTTTCTTGTCACGATTGTGTTCGAAGTGAATGGTTTTATTTTTTTTGTATGAAGAACGCAAAAAGAAATAAATGTATATATCTATCTAACTATATATGTAGTTGAGATTTCTTAAATATGTGTTGAATAGTTCTATTTGTTAAACTAAGTTAAAATAAAATATTTATAGTACAACAGTACTATACAAAATGTGCTTATGACTATTGTCAATATGAACAAGTGGAGCATTTATACGAAGTACAGAATTTTCTAAGCTGAGTACTCAAAAACTCACGAGTACTCCTGACATTTTCTAGCGTAAGTATTTTTTGAGTACTATCCTTTGAGTATCTTGACTAGGGTAGTTTCTAGGGAAAAAAACCCATGATTACAACTAAAAGTTTGTAACAATTATCGATAAAATTACTAAGCATAAAAGAAATAAGTTGTTTATTAAAAGTTTAAAATAGATTAATTAAGAATATAAAATATTTTCCTAAAACTAATTCTTGACAACAACAGTCTATATTATCTACAGATTCGGATGACCAATTTTTCTTTCATTCTAATAAAATGTAACTTTTTTTTATAAGTTATTCAATTTGAAAAATACTTTTTCTTTTCATTTCGATTATCCAAGATAAATGAAAAAAAGTTTCGATCTTCTGCAAGAACAAATAAAAGAAATGTAACAAGATTCTTTTTAATCTTTTCAATAGATTGATAGTTATATTTTATATCCAGATTAAATGTACTATATGGCAATACTCAAACAAATAGTCTCTTATCAATTTATGTTTATATACGAGTTTTTTGAGAAATCCAGAAATATTTCTTTGTACTTTCATATAATTATTATAAAAATTTATAATTAGTTGCTATATCTTGTTTTAATTCTTTTATTTGTTTGCATTGAAATATACAAGATTACTTGAATTTAATTGATTTTTATGTTGTTCTGGACTTACTTCATAAAAAAATAACTTTCATCAAACTTAATATTCAGAAAATATTCGAATAAGATTTAAATTTATTATTAGAATCCATATATGATATCACTTTTGATAAAAATAGTTAGCTTGGTTATGAATTTAAAAGTCTTAGTGAACAAAATATTTGAATTATGGAAAAGGGTGAATGGAAAGTCAATTTAGAAAATGATTAAAGAATTTAATTAGAAAGAATGAGACATCTATGGCAGACAGTTAGTTGATTTTGGACACAAGCGATATATTCTATACGTTCTTTTATTAATTCAAACTTTGAAGGTAAAAACTGTATTGTTAACTTTCAAATATTCAGTTTAAAATAAATATTTATCATGTAATTATTTATCAATTCTATCGCTTTATTTAAAGAAATTATTTTATACTTATAGATTTTTACTATAAAAACAATACGATACTATCATTATCATCAATTTAATAAGATTCTTCTTTCTTTTGTCAGTTGCATACATAATGTATAAATAAGCTCATGAATGTATAGGCTTGAGAATTAGAACGAAATCATTCAGAAAAAGAGAGATAGAACAAATTCTTACTATTTTTGCTACGAACTTGGTCATAACCCTCTACGATAGTATATAACCTTTTCACGGCTTTTTAGGCTCTTTCTAACAATGTGATTCTTATCGCGTATGTATGAAATAAAAATTTTTCAGTCGATTAATGTTTCCCTCGTTTTACCTCAACCGAGAGGACAACAAAAAAGACAAACACAACACAATAACAAGAGAGGAATACAATATATTTATATACGATGGTTAAATGAAAAAAAATCAATGCAAAAACAAAAAATAGAGAAAAAACTACTACTACTACATGATGTTTAAATACAAGAAACAAACAGATCTTTAAAGGTTTACGTAATGATCCTTTAATATTTGGATCATTATCAACGCTTAAAATAATGTGTGCATGGATCACAGCTTGATTAATAAATGATCACTTCGTCTTCAATTGTTGGAAATAGTCGAAAAAAGAAGAAAATACGTTGCATAATATTATATATCACATAAAACTCTACATGAGAAAGGAAGACATAATAGGATAATGATCAGAGAGAAATGC
>JAJEKB010017801.1:0-12383 GCA_022393335.1 Macrotrachela quadricornifera
CAAGAATAAAGTATCAGGCTCACTACTTTTGGTATACCCTAAGTAAATGATAAGTATTGCCTATAGTTGAATATCAATTCTTTACATTGTCGAATATTAAGGTATATATATATTATTACTTAAGGTGACTTTTAACAGGTAGACTACCATAAATTACAGCCCATTTGACGATGAAATCAGCAGATTCTAAAATTCATTTGCATGATAGATCTTTTAATTTTTTTTATCATAAATAAATTTTTTTCTATTCATTTATGTACACTATTCGAGTTTTGTTGATATATTGCGAATATATGTATTAAAATAGCCACGTGTCCCTCAGCTACAATCTCAACAACAACAATATCAACCACCAGTCATGATGGCATCAACTTCGACTACTACTACTACTATCACAATACCACCAACAACAACGACAACAACAACAACTACTACTACTACTACTACCATGCCGACAACAACTACAACAACTCCAGGATATTGTAGCTGTACCTGTCAATGTCCTTATGGTGCTACCCAACCTATAATTCAAGGTGCTACTGTAAACTATCAGTATTTACCACCATCACAACAACAATTAGGTCGACGTCGACGACGACGATCTGACACTAGTTCTGATTTTATTATATACAGAGAATAAAAAAAAAACATTTAAATAGATACAATACATTATATGTAATTTATTAACTAATAACTATCAAGTACAGTATCACTCATCATTTATATAATGAAAATTGAAATCAATTTAATATTTTAAGATTTCACTTGCTTCATTGGTTAAATTTTTATTCTTTATTCTTTGTTTTGAATATAATATGCACGTATTCATTACATAATCAACAAAATTATTTCTATCGCATAGTATTTCTCATGACTCTATACTCTTATAGATTTCAGAAACTTCTTAAAAATAATCATTTACATAATATATAAATATGATTTTATTGTAAAGAAAATTTTCATTGCCTAAAAACTTTTGTTAAAACGAAAATTTATTATATTAAATATTAATGATAAATGAATAATGAATTTCACATAAGTTCTGATTTCCTCGTATAATATTCTTTTCCTTAGACCATATTGAACGAATAAATTGTGCCTATAAAAACATAAACGATCTTTTATAAATTATAAAACTTTTCATGCTACATTCTTTAGTATATTTTATTTTTAAAATAAGCATACTAAATGATAAAAATAAGAAATATAAAAACTAATCATTTGAATTCGAAAACTCTAGCATAACGTAGATCTAAACATCTAATAGATGTTTCTATAGATATCAATCTTTTCGATTCTTAAAACATGTAAGAAAAAGCATATTATATAAAGGAATCAGAACTTATGTGATATTCTTTATTTCTCAAATAATTTTTCTAATAGAACAAAAGATCGAATTTTACATTTATGTATATACGAATTGAATATGAATAAAACAAACTTATTTATTATGGTAATTTACAATCACCAGAACATTTAAATTGTGAACAACATATCTTATTAATATCATTAGAAAGTAAAGACGAACACCATCCTTGTCCAGGTCTTAAACATTTATAACCATCTAAAAAATAATTATGAAAAAAAATTTTTTTGTAATAAAATAATATTTTATTTTACCAGCAATTGACATATTTATATCAAGTCTATTTAATTGTTCGAAAATAATATTATTTTTTTCAGTAGTTGCTGCCCATAAAACAGTACTATCAAGAGATGTAATTGTAACAGTAAATACAACATTTTGATAACTTTGATTAATTGATTTTATAGCAAGTAATGTAAATTGTATAGGAAATGTTTGATCATAGATTATAGATTGATAAGATTCAGCAAAATTATTTGTTTGATCAGCTATGACAAAAGCAAGATTTGCACCTACCAATGGCCATGTACTTTGATTAGATGGCGTTGGTCGAAGTGTACCAATAACTGTTGTTCCAATTTTAGTTCCTAAAATTTGTTTAAATAAATTTTTATAAAGAAAACTTTAAAATTCATATATTATTGTAGTAGATTCTTTAAGAATAAAAAGAAGAATAATATTATCGAATTATTTTTTTATAAATATTATTAACTAATTATGTTATGGGCTATAATGAGAGAGGAGAGACAAAAATGACTGTAATATAAAATAAAGACAAGATTTATTATGTAAAAAGAAAAAGAGAAAGCTATTAATGAAAGCCAATAGAATTTAATCACTTTTGATAACCATCCAAGATCTAAAATGTCTTCATTAGCTGCTGATGTGAACCTTCTATGATGTATGGAATGTTTTTGAGCTTGTTTTTGCTCTCCAGATCATTGTTGATTCTTTTGACTCTTAAATATATCTTACATGTACAAATTCATATTGCATTTTCATTCCTATTTGTTTATTTTAATTGAAAATGATAATTTTTGAATATTATTCAATTATTATCAAACAAAATGGTAGTTGTGAAAAAGTTATTATAAATATAAAAAAATGACCTAAATTTTGTGACATTCAATACTAGGCTAGTTTGAAGGATATGATATTCGTTCTTAAATCGAGCTATCTACATTGAATACTTTTAATATATCCGTTTTTATTTATTCCCATAATCCAGACATTTTTGTCTCTTCTCTCGATTCTAAAATGACCACAAATAGAAGGTACGATTTTATCCTTCTATTCTTTCATATTTTTAGTTTATACAATTATATATAAGAATAATCCTGTAGAATTTAATTTAATTTCATATGTTAATATCTATTTTAAAATACAATGTAATAATTACCTGTATAGATCATTGATATTCTGACATTATTATTAGTACCTGGTACTAATCGAGTATATGTTACACCTTCAAATAAAGTTTCACCAGAAGAAAAACGAGGCGTTGATCCAAAGATAGTTGCTTCAATAGTATAATTAGCAGGTGTTGTTATTGGTACTAGCGTTTTCGAAGTTACGAAAGGAAATTTTAGATCATTAATAAATTCTGTTTTTTCAAATATGAGAAAACTTTTCTCATAAATTCTATATGTAGTACCAAGATTAACAGGTGAATATAATGTAAAAACATGTGCTGTCATAGTTACCGTCAAGTTCATAGATCCTAAAAATAAACATAATAAGTACCTATTATAATCCTTATAGTAAATACTAAAATCTATAAAAAGAAAAATAAAGTTTGCTGTTTAAATTGTATTGGATGTTTTCTTTTTAATTTCTTGTAAATATTCTTACTTTCTTCTGATACTTTAAATAATATTGTAGTACATTCATTATTAATATTAATTATATCTTTTTTTCTTGCTTCATAAGCAATAATTGATGATGGTTTTGTTAATAGTATTGTTATAAGTGTTGAATTTTCAATTTGTGGTATTGGAATATCAGCTATCATAAAGAGAATAGGAAAAGATAAATATTGAATATTAAATGTAAGTGATGGCATTGTTCCAACTTTCACGAGAAGTTTCGCATCTTTTAAATTAATATATTCATGTTCAATATTTACAATAACACCCATCATACAAGGACCAATAGGTTTTCCTATAATAGAAAAATGATCAATTAGATTATTTGTTTCTATTTTTATTTATATAGAAAATATTTTTCAATTCTATAATTACTTACGATCACTATGAGCACTGAACGTAATTAAATTAGATTTATCACTTCGTTGAAGAAAAGCACGTGTATCTGCAGACCATAATGGTAAATCATAAATATCACGTGGTAATTCATAAATATGTAATTGAAGTATATAAGTATCAGGAATAATTTCATAATTATTAATAACAATTGAAAATGTTAATGGAAATTGTACACCAGTTTCAAAATGAATATGATTCCAATAAATTTCTTCATTAGATTTATTGGCAATACCAATTGTACCTACTATTCGATTAGGTATTTCTTGTAATATAACCGATAAGACTGTGCAATTGATAACAGTTCCATCTGAATGAAAATTAGAAATAGAAAAAAAGGAAAGTTTTTATCTTATTGTTTACACATACCAATATTATGCCAAAGTAATATTAAATTAATCAAAAATTGGATGAGTATGTATGGCATAATAAAATTTTCTTTTTTTTTTCTATTATAGTTCAATGTCTAAGAATAATGATTGTGTGTCCGATAAACACTATTTTTGTTTTTGATTTTATCTTATAAATATTCCATACATATGTGTATGTATATTTGCAATAAAAATAAAAATGAAAACAAAATATAAGATAATCGATTTCAGCCAAAGAATGTTTGTCCTAGTTATTAGTAAACTTCTGTATTCATTTTAAGCAAAAAAATAAATGATTAAAACTCGCAAAAGACTTATATTGCTTCTTTCAAATAACAAATATATATTCGAATCTTTTAAAAATTGAGAGAGCGTTTGAATGACTGAAAGAATTCTACTTGTTTTATGTTTTGAACACACACAAGTGGGATTTATTTCATTGTATTTAGCTCACATGAAGAGAGAAGAATTTAATACATAACAAACCATTTTATAAATATGCATATATTTTTGTCAAAAAATTTTTAGGAAAGATCTATCTATTAACTGATAAAAAAGCCACTGAGAATATTTAATTCAAGATAAAAATTATTTGAACTTAATAACGACTCCATAATCTGTCTTGTATCTTACTTCTCAGATTATTAAGAAATTTTCTAAACATCATCAATTAATAATTAAACATGTACGGTTATGTATCAAAATTCCTATTGCCTAAAGATGACGAGAAATTTATTTTCAAACTATCTATTTTCAAAGATTCATATTTTCAAGATGAAATGATGAAACCAAAATATTCTTTCCGTCTATCAATAGCTCATGAAGTATCGTTAGTTTTTACAATCAATCTACAAATGTCCACTGAAACAGACAGTTACCTTACGTATTTATATGAATCTATTGATAGACAATATGTTTCTGTTTATTACTAATTATTTAATATTCTTGTCAATAAATAGCTCATTATTCTAAATAATTTCATCGTTCGAATTTATAGCCAATAATAAAATGAAATTATTTCTATATATAATTCAATCGTTTCATATGACTGACTTTTAGGACATTCCTACAACTTTTATAACTGACATTATTATATATCATTTTCTTATTTCTTTCATACAAAAAGTCATATATATTTTTTCATTACTATCATAATATTCATTGCTAAATGTATCAACGACTTTCATCAATTGATGTTCATCGAAATATGAAGTAAAAATATTGAAAAAGAAAAATTCGGTATTAGTTTTTATTTATATTCAAAGATTTTATACAACCACAACATTTATAATCAATTGTATATTTGGTTTATTTCTTTTTCTAACCTTCTCAGTACTTATACTTTCTCTTATTCCACTTTATTTACCATTACATAATTTCAATCCAATTCATTTTAATAATAAGTTATATATATGTTTTTTCCTAATATTATATTTCTCTATTTCTCTTTTTTACATCATACATTAAACATATATGCCTATTGTCATATCAGAAGTATTCTTCCAACTCGATTAAATACATCAATTGTGTTTATTAATAATGAAAATTGGCCACTTATTGAACAAACAGTAAAAGAAATTAATCAATTATTTAATTAATTATATATATATATAATTTTAGATAGAAAATTTATTAAATACAAAAATAAATAATGTTCAATTTACAAATATATCAGATGTACGAATCATTGATTCACTTCCTGAAATAATATCAAAACAATTTTCTATTCCAACAACATGGTGTAATATCAATGGTTGTTTACAAGTATTAGGTAAAATAAAATTTTCAAATGATTGTTTATTACCATGTCAATTACGTAAAATGAATAAAATTGAAACAATAAATTTAATTGAACCATCAATAAAAATGAATCTTAATTCAACATTAAATATAAATTATATTATTGAATTAGATTCATTTACTATTGGTATGAAATATTTTTGCTATTGAATGTTTTTTTAATATAAATATTATTTCTTTTTTTTTTTTGTTATAGTTATTTCAGATGGTGAGTATAAATAAAAATATAAATTAATATTGAATAAAATAGATTTTTAGGTGAAGAAAATGGTGATCAAATCAAGATGTTCTTATTGTATAGTTTAATGGAATATCATAATCGAGATTTTTTATCTCGAAATTTTTTAGTTGATAATTCAAGTTTAGAGAATATAACTCGTTTAGTAAGTATGAGAAATATTACTGAGTACAAATCAGTAGATTAATAATTTGTACATGTGAATATAATTGCCATGAAGATGGAGTTCGGCTTTCTAAAAAAGAGAAAATTGAGTTTTTGAAATTTGTTGAAATTGAAACTGTTTTTTCTAGTTTCCATTGATCAGAGTCATAGTTTCAGTTTTGAATAATTTTTGGAACTATCGACACTGAAATCCTTAAATATTGGATAACACGATAGTCGAGCCTCTAACACTAAAAATTCTCAATATTTACATCTTCCGAGAGATGATACTGAAAGGTATTGACTGAAATATCAGAAGCCTAACTTTGGAGAGGAGATCGAACTATCAGATGGCGCAAATATCGTGTACAAAAAAATATTAAGCAAATAAATCCAAGTTTTTGAAAATTATAGTTGAGATTTTATTAATTAATATAAATTATTAAATTACAGGTAGCTAATAATATTTATCAATCACATATGAATATTAATAAATTTATTGTTATTCAAGCTGAAATAATTATGGAATCATTAATGTTAAATATAAGCGTTTTATTTACATTTTCAATGAAATGTATGAGTGATTGTCAAAATATAGAAATAAATAAATTAAAAACATTTTCATCAAATATTATTGATTCAATCGGTATTATTTATAATGGAAAAATTCATTTTTATAATGTATCATTAATTGGAAAGTTTGATTTTATTTTTTCTTTTTAATATTTTTCTATATTTTTAACTCAATTTTTTGCTTTGCAGATGTTGTTAATGAAACATCAACAATAAAACCAACATTTACAACAGATCATACAATAAGTATGATTTAACATTTCGATATTTAAAATATGAAAATCTATTCATTTTTAGTATTAGATAATATAACAACAGAAACAACATCCGCACCATCAATGATAGGTAAATTAATACTCATTGATTATATTTTCTATTTATAATTCAAAGATATTACAGAATCAATTTTCGAAGTAAATTATAAATTAACATCTGCTGATTTAATATTAAATAATAATTTTAATATTGGTCCTATAACGGATAATTCAACTTTAAACGATTTAACAAATATGGTAAATATAATAAATAAAGATTTAATTTAATTTTTTATTTCTTTAGATGCAAACTACAATATCTAATAATTCAAATATAACTGTAATTGTATTTAATGCTACTATTGAAAATAATAATGAAAATTCTTCAATAAAGTTTGAATTCTTCTCTCTTTTTTTTATATAAAAGACAAATATTATTATTAATTAGAATATTATCAAATGATTCAATTAATTATATTCTTCGTCTTATTGTTTATTATATCTATGCAATATCATGTAATGAATGTATTCAAATTAGTAATGATGCTATATATCATAAACCTCAACTTGATAAAATAATTCAAATACGAAATGCTTCTTTAATTAATATTTCTCCACCGATTATGGTTTTTAATATTAGTAAGTATCGAAATATGTTACATAAATATCATTTAATATTTTTAGGACAAAATTCAATAGCAACAATACATTCATCGATTTATCCAGGTTATTTAGAACATTTATTTAATATAATTTCTATGTTTAAAATATTTAGTTTCAATATCAACAATTCAATTTTCAACAACAGATTTCAATAATAATGATTATACTATTGATAATAATACAACAATTCATAGTATTACTCATTCGACTATGACTCAACATCAAATAACAGAACATACGAGTAGTAGTCATCATTCAACACAATATACAACTCATCATACATCAGAACATACAACTACTCATTCGCATACTACTGCTACAACCAGTCCTCATACAATCAAATGAAATATTCATATTAAATTCTATCGACTATGAAAACATGCTTTTTTTTTTCTTCTACAAAAAACATAATATAAGTATCTTTTCACAAATTTAGTATTATTTTATCACGATTTATATTTTCTTATATATATATATATGTTATATAATAAAATATAATCAAGACATTACATTATTCATAATGATATTAAGCACATATATATGATCTTTTACTATTTTCTAAAAAAGCGCTTTATAAAGTTTTATCAACTCTCCGAAAAGAGCATGTCAGAATCTAATCTCAAAAAGTCACGCCACTCGACCATATAAAGGAAGTTTGCAAAGAAAACAATATTATAAAAGCTTCCTCATTGGTAGATCTTATGTTTAAAAAATTGTTCAAATTAAATTTCAAATAGGATAAGAAACAAAGAATCTCGAACTTCAAAACCTATCTTAAAAGATACCGTTCCGTATATTGTAAATGTTATACAAAAGAATAACATCCAATTGAGCGCGCATTTTTACCGGATATTTCTACATATGTATCCTAATTATGATAGAAGCGATAACTCATAAAGCTTTTCCTAAGATATTTTACAGGATGCCCAAAACCCCAAGATCTCTAGTCGGCGTCAAAAAGTTTTTAATTTTCAAATATTTTTCCAAATGATATATAATTAATTCTAACCAAAAGAAATTGTTTCGGAGCATAAAACGTCGCATTTCAAGATGCTTCTACGAATACTATTTTATTCTCAAGAGTCTTCCTTAGATGATCTTGTTATGCTAAATGGCTACATACTCGTCTGATAATGCGAAAGTTCTCGTTTGTGTACTAGAGATGAGTACAACCAAGTATTTTTAGTCTTGATCCATATAACTTCATCACATTATAGCGATAGAGTCATTCTTTCGTCAATTTTGCACTGAAATCCAGAAAATCTCCTATTTTCAAAATTCTACTGATAAGAATACTATTTTTTTTTCTTATTTCTGTCGATATCAATCGTAAGTCGAATATATTATATCGGGAAAAATAGAATAGTATGCCTTCTATTTTAAATAAAGATCATTCTTTGATAAGAAATCTACTTTTTGCTTAAAATTAATTGTCATTTTATGTGAATTAGTAGAATACAGAATAGAATAAAATCCATGTATTTTTTTATCAATACAATTAGGTATAGAAATTCTATTTCCACTTAAATGTGATGAAGAAAAAAAATATATACCATTGATTATTTTCAAGTATATTTAAATAACTATAAATAGTCCATAGATGAAAACACCAGATGTTTATATTTTATTTTTCATACTTGACATAGAAACCAGACTATTTTACTGTATGTTATTGATTTTATTTCTTTTTTTATCAAATAAAATATTTTATTCATTAATAAAATATACATTTGGTGTTTTTGTTTTTATTTTTATATGTATTATGATATCTGTACTATCACGTTTATCTCTTATCTTTACTTTTCTAATAATATTTAACTTATGGCAATTCGGAATTTGTAAGAAATTGATAATAAATATTAAATAAGATTTTTTTTCGTTATTTAAGGTGACATTACATCAATTGTTGGTATTGTAAGACCCTATCAAAATGAAGCAACATGGCCTTTACAGAGTACAGTTCTTGTACTTATTATTAAACGCGATATAAATCATACAGATGTACATCATTTAAGATTAAATATTACTCAATCATCATTTCCAATTCATTTTACTATGAAAAATTTAACGGAAATTAAACATAGTGAAGATTATCTTTTATCATTATTAATATTTGGTTATCCACATCAATTATTATGGGAATGTGTATTATTTCGACAGCATTTAAAAGCTCATACAAGTAATTCAATTACATTTATTGTTGAAGATGTATGTAAGTAATTTTTGAATTATTTATTTTTCTCTTATTCTATTCTTTATTGTAAATAGCAAATTTACCTCAATGTTTATCTGAAGGTTATCCATGTATAAATTCACAAAATAGACCTACTAATATGATATCTATATGCTGTAGTGATACTATATGTGAACGATCTAAAACTAATATTGTAAAAGAATATACTTGTGGAGGTAAATCTCCAGGTAAAAATTGAATTTTTTTTTGTAGATGTGGTCTGTATATATTGATCGAGTTTTTTCTTATAGTTATTACAAAAGTGAATATCACGTTTGTTGTACCCAAAGGTATAACACCTGAGATAGGATCTGTTCGTCCAATGTCTTTGGAAGCGATAAAAAAATATGTGAGGAGATCTGGGAGGTACTCAATTATATTGTATTCACGATTTTTTTTTCCTAATAGATACAATCAGTTTCCCTTCCAGGTGATTTGGTAAATATAGAAAAAGCTTCTTTTGCTCTGAATTCCAGTAATATTGAGTAAGTATTGATATTTTATTAATTCTCTATATATTATACGATATGATTTATTTTTTCTTCTTAATTTTGACTTAGTTTCTAAATTTAAAAATTTAGTAAATAAGTAGATTATTAATGTTTGCGTCAAAATTAAAAACGAATGAATGTAAATTCAATCAGTCGTCAAAAGTAATAGCTCCTGATCTGTACTTTTCAATAATGAAAAGAGGAGAATTCGAATTTTTTGTTGTTTTCATTAAATTTCGATTTTTGAGATAATATATGAATGAAGGAAACGCAGATCAATAGTTTAATATACTATATGAATAATAATTTTTTTTCATATTCAAACGGTGAGCAAATAAAATCATATGTTGATTTGCTCAATCAGTAGAAAATTGTGTTGATTTTTAACGAGATTTTCTTACTTTTTTTAATAATTTTATTGGAATATACAAATCATTTTGATACTAGATCTTAGATTGAGAAGAATTTTGACGTATATAGTATTTTAAGAAAAAAGAAATTCGAAGTTCTCTTCTTTCAATTACTAAGACATTAGTTATAGAGAAAATTCTATGGTAGATGATTACATATCTCTATTTATTACGTAGGAACAGTGTTAATTATAAATAACATTTTTGTTTTTATTAGAAAATATGGTGAAATTTTCAGCAATAAATATATACTTATCGTTGAAGCGACAATAAGTACTCCTGCAGTATGTAGAAAAAGTCAACCAAACTGTCAGACACAAACAATTAAAAATATAAAAGATACACGAATGCCATTGGTCATTGATCAAAATGATGGCTTTACAGAAATAGTTCAATTTACAAAACCAACTGTTAACATTATTAAAATATTTGCTGAAGGATCAACTACAAGAGGTAATCTAACTTGAACAAATAGTAAAATTTCTGGCGGTGTTTAGAAAAGTGACATTAATCAAAATTGTATGATAAATATTTATTAGTTAGATAATTACCATGGATAAGATTTTTTCAGATAAACGAAATATCCATTTATAATTTGCATTGTTATTCAAATTTAACTCTTCCCTGTTTCTATAGAATAAAAAATATTACAGCAATTCGAAGTAAAACCTAAATATTTTCTCAAGTCGCTTTCTGAAAACGTAACCATCTCATAAACGTTTTCATAATTATGATTGAAATTTTGTTCAGTTGATAAACCAAAAGTTCATTTATGATAAGAAACTTGGTAAAGAAAATTAAATATAGATTTTTATTGAAATACAATATGAGAAGTGAATCTGTTAATGTTTCCAAAAGTCTTTGTTATATAGGCTAAATCAGGCAGAATAGGACATTTTGGTTTTTCTTTAAGAGCTACAGTTCAAGTACAAAAGTTCAGCATAAACGTCTTTTATTGCTCTCATCCTACGAGAAACCGAATTTTCCTCTGGTTTCTTTAGTTGTCATAACCACAAAAAGTGTTTCTCCAAAGTTTTTGCTATATTACTCAATTTTTACTGCATTTTTGTTAAAAAACGACTCATAGACCACTTGCTGGAAAACCGAGCTGCCTAGCGGTTTTTAGAAAGCGTCAATCCATCTTTTAATATGATTTTGAAAAGAAGACACTTGAATGAATTTCACGTCTAAGTTTCATTGAAAATGTGCGAACAGTACCAGAGATATGAACCTATCAAAAATGGCCAATTCGCACGCTGTCACGTCGCTAACGCTAGTTTTTTAGTAATAGTTTTTTTGAAGCAAGGATTTTTAAGGCTGATATTTTTGGAATACGTAGTGTATTTTAGTATGAATCTGATCAATAAACAGGCAGGTGTATGATAGCTCTCTTGGCAGAGATATATGGAGTACATTTTTACGAAGTGACGTCGCTAACAAATGATTTGGCCCATATATAGGCATTAGACCAGTTGAAATTATACGTAGCTTCTCAAAAGAGATACTTTTTAATTAAATATTATAGCTATTTAAAACTCGATATAGCTACTTAAAATAAGGCGCGTCTACAATATTCGTG
>JAJEKB010017802.1:0-20845 GCA_022393335.1 Macrotrachela quadricornifera
AGCGAATTGAACAAGACAGCATCATGTGAAATAGAATATAAGATTGTGCTCGAACTAGTTTCAATAACTAAAGAACAATATTATTATTAGATATAAATATGAATAAAATTCTTTAGAAGAAAAGAAAAATTATTTTAATTATTTAAATAAAATTAATACAAATAAATATAAAATAAAAATAAAATATGATATATTTTAAGAAAGGATAGGGGCCATTTTGATCACAAGTCGACTCACTAACACTTTTTCAACAGATCGCTCAGAAAACTATATAGATCGTTAAAATTCAGAATGGTGAATATTCTGACACTGTTTTTCATGTACTTTGATCGTATTTTTAGTATTCATTTTGATCCGTTTTTACACAAAGTGCCTTTCAGACCACAGACTCATTTATGTATATATGAGGGACTTATACCAACTCAAATTAAATCAAATTGTAGAGAAACTACGTCACTCTCAAGATATACGAATTTTGTAAATGTTTAAAAAATATATTGGCATAGAAACACCATGATTCTTCAAATTATTAATCATTTATCACTCATATACGACGCTACCTTTCAAATCAATTTTTTTGATAATATCTTGAAAAAAATCAAAATACATCTTTGTGGTTTTCTTTTACCATAAACGGAGATAGGTTACATTTTTAAAATTATCCGAATATGTCAAGTATGAGGTTGGCCATTTTGACAAATCCTAATATTAGTAGTCAAAATGATATGAAAGTCACTAGTTGAGAACATTATCTGGGCAATATCTCAAGCAAAACATAATACGTATACATATTTCTTTTTATTATAAATAGAAATAGATCGCAACCTACCAATGCATTAAATATATGATGATCATTCGTTTCGTCTCCTACTTTTTGCTCAATGGTTTCCGTTTCAAATTCATTTTGTCTCTTATATTTACCAAAGTTTCAACCGTTTGAATAACTAGAATATTTCAGATTTAATAATAGATTTTTATCTTAAATACATATGAAGAATAAGAATAAAAGATATTTAAGTATTTTGTATTGAATTTAGAATAACTTAAAACAACATAAAATAGTTATTGCATAATTTGTAACACAATTATTGATTGAATGCATGAGAACTAGTAGATGACAATGTTGATTTTTACTGATGTATAGGGAATTGAAAATATGTGTATTGCATTGGAATAAAAACTTTGCGGAAAAGCGTTTAACAATAAGAAAAGGAAATTATAAATGAATGAAAATTTTTCGGAGGAAAATTATGTAAAAATAATGCATGAAATAACTTATAATTGATTAGACATAAAAAAACAATGCATAACATATTGATATACATTGAAATTTATTTCAATTTATAGTTTTTAAAAACTACTGTCTGATAAAATAATATATGTCAATCTTGTCTATATATTTTAACATTGATCTTACCTAGAATAATATTGCATATCATCTCATTTTGAATTCTATGATATATACATTATTCAGTTAATATTAGAATGCATGAATTAATTTTAAAAAAATTCTTTTAGAAAAAAAACAAATTTCATAACTGGAATAAAACTTTACATACAATATGAATAAATATAAATGTTACATTCTTACGAAAATTAATGTATCTACAAAGAAAATGCTGATTTAGTATACAAAGTATGTAATTCAGAGAACAAAATTAAATTTTCATTGTATTAATATTTATAATCATTTATTATGTTTTAATGTCATAATTACAAGACATGTTTCCTGGTTATTAAAAATCGTCTATACCAATCTGTTTGCTCGTGGAACTTTCAATTTAATTGTTTCACTTCTGTAATAGCTGAAAAGAAAATTTACTAATTGTTGAAATTTTATCAATTATTCAATGTTGTCATATCTTCATTGTTATTGACTCAAGATTCCATCATTAGCAAAGAACTGCTAATTAACTTTCACAAATAGAATGTCATATCATAATAATAATCGAGATGTAATCTCACAATAAAATGGACTAATAAATCGAGTATGAAGATATTCAAATTATAAATATTTAATATTTCTAATTTATATGTTGAAAATATCTTGTATCAAAAAAAATAAACAAATACTATTTCAAATTCATTTGTTACATGTATGCTATAGTAGAAAAAGTAAGTGAATCACATTCCAATATCTAGTCTTAATCTTTACTATATTCGCTTGTGAATAAATTTTATTAATTAGTTTTTAAATTTATTAGCAAAATCTAATTAATTAATAACTGATTATGTAAATGATAGTCGGTTTTTTTAACTAGATATAAGCAATAAGATCACAACAAATATATAAGGAAATATTTTTTGCTGTTATTAAAGGCCAGGAATTTTCTTATTTCGGAATGCTTCAAAAAATAAATGATGATCACGTCGTACTAATTCTCCATATATCTAAATAAAAATAATTTTTAAAAAAATAAACTAAAATATAAATTTTTTTTTACCATTCCAAATTCTACCATATCTTCAATAAATTTATTTTCTTGTCCATGAATAGCATCATATATTGTTTTTTCCGTATTTCGTGGAATAATTGAAAATGGTAAACATGCTATATCATTTGGAGTATTAAGACAATCTGAGTCAGCTATACAATGAATTTTTGCTTAGAACAAAAAAAATATATATTGATAAAATTTTAATATGTAAATTCATTCATAAATCTTACCCGTAACTTGTCCTAAATATTGAACAACTTCTTTAATATCATCAAATTCATTAATATCTATCCAATTAAGATCTTCTGAATGTGCTGTTACATGATCAACAATACATGGTATTGAATTTAATGTTGTATATCCTAACCATTTTGGTGTTGATGCTTGCATTGCATATGAACATAAAACAGTTCGTAAACCATCATGTTGAACATATTTATCGAAATTTTCATTTTTGACAACATATGAAACAGCTGATTTTTGTGCAGGTTTCATATAAAGAATAATATCATTTTCTAATGTTTCAGTTCGACCTTCAAGTAAAAATGAATATGAAATTTTTCCAGCTGAACCAATTCCAGGTGATAAACATTGAACAATATCTTTAATTTTATATGTTATTTCACCACCATTATAACCACGATCAGAATATTTTTTATTTTCTGGTATCGATTGTAAATATTGTTGAAATGCAGACATTAATTGTTCATATAAAACTTTATCAACATTTTTATTAAGTTTTGTACGAAAAAATTTTCTATCATAATCTTCAATATATGTTAATTTATTTAAAAGTGATACATGAGATTTAATTCGTGTTTCATTTAATAATTGATTTATTTTACCTGATGTATTTTTTAATGTTAAGGCATAATTATCTTTTGATTGTTTACAAAATTCACTAATTTGTTTAAAATATTCTTCAATACAAATTGTTAAGATTTCTTTTATATCATTATCAGAGAAACCTTTTGAATAACATATTAAATTGATTGAAGCAATTAAACGTTTAATATCCCATGTAAATGGTCCTAAATAACTTTCATCAAAATCATTAACATCAAAATTCAATATACCATTATCATTTAAATATGTACCAAAATTTTCTGCATGTAAGTCACCCTTAAATAAATAAATTTATTATCTTATTGTTTAATTTTTAAAATATTTACATGAATAAATATTTGTCCAGCAACATTATTTTGTTGTATAAATGGATCTTTATCAATTTTTAAATCTTGATAAAAAAGTATTGCTGATCCACGATAAAAATTAAATGGTGTACTAGCCATTTTACGAAATCGTGCACGAAATGCATCAGGATTATCATTAATTCCATCTTTAAAAAAATTTATAAATGTATTTATTATAAAATCCGATCGTTCTTCATCTGTTTGAGATTGAATACGATAAATAGCTTTTTCAGATGCATAAATATCATATGATAATTGATTTGAACGAGAACGATTTTTTATACGAGACATTTTTTTAAAGAAAAGAAATTAATACAACTTACTAAAAGTATTTCTTGTTTTTCTGTTAAGGAACAATTTATGAATAAAGAAAAACTCATGTCTGCTAGGCAACATTTTTCTTTCCTTCATATTTTTTTCTTATTAATTTTACGAGTTTATGTAGTAACAATATATAAAGAAAATAATAATAATAATTATCTCACTTTTAACTTTATATTCATAAATAAATCCAATTAAATTGAACTACATCATTTTCTAATAGTTATAAATAACAATTGATATTGATGATTAGATATAATATTTTAATCACTATTATTATCTTTTTGTTTTGCTTGGCTTCCATAGAAATAACATACCAATGTATATATATACAAAAAAAAAATGCTATCACATTAATAGATATAATCTGATAAGAGTTACGTATTTAACATACACATATTTTTTTCATTCAAAATAAAAAAAGAAACTGATATATTACATTAGTTTGTTTTTTCTTTTAATATGGTCGATAATATAAATAAAAAACCTATTTGGCTTGATTGTGATCCAGGACATGATGATGCAATTGCTATAATATTAGCTGCTTATCATCCATCGCTTGAATTAATTGGTATATCAACAGTTGTCGGAAATCAAACACTTGATCGAACAACACAAAATGCATATAAAATTGCTTATATATCTGGTATTTCAAATGATATTCCAATAATACCTGGTTGTGGTGAATCTCTATGTCGTCATGTTATGACATGTCCTGAAATTCATGGACAAACTGGATTAGATGGTACTGATATTCCCGAACATCCAGAATATAAAAAATTAATTAAACAATATGATGAAAATTATTTATGGAATATTTATAAAAGAATTACTGATGTTAAAAGACCAGTTACATTAATTGCTACTGGACAATTAACAAATATTGCATTATTACTTAAATGTTTTCCACAAGTATTTTTATATTTTTTATTTTAAAATTAACGTATCTTATTTTTTTTTTTTTATTAAATTTAGATAAAAAATTCTTTAGCTGAAATTGTTCTTATGGGTGGTTGTATTGGTATTGGAAATATGAAACCTGGTTCAGAATTTAATTTTATGAATGATCCTGATGCAGCTCATATTGTTTTTACATCACCACATGTTCCACGTCTTGTTATGGTACCATTAGAATTAACACATACTGTTTGTGTTACTCAAAATATAAATGAACGTCTTCGTTTATTAGAATCTCCATTTTCATCCATACTTGATCATTTACTTAATTTTTTTGCTTCAACTTATCGAGAAGTATTTCAATTTGATTTTCCACCATTACATGATCCATGTACTGTAGCATATGTAGCTAATAAAGATTTATTTGAAGAACAATTGATGCATGTAGATATTGAACGAACAAGTGAACATTGTCAAGGAAGAACTGTTTGTGATTTATTTGATATGAATAGAAAAGAAAAAAATTGTTCTGTTGTTATGAAAATTAAAGATGTAGAACAATTTTGGAATATTTTATTAGATGCAATTAAATTAGCTGATGAGAATAGTCCAATAAACAAAAAAAAATAAACTGTTTTTTTTTTCTTATAATTAAATATTTGTTTATTTATTGTATGGTTAATCAAAAAGAAGAAAATTTTTTTTTTTGTTATTTTATGATAATATAGAATAGCAAATTCATCTATTGAATTCATTAATAAAAAAAAAACAAACAGGAAATATTATCTTTTATATAAATAAATAATTATCATATTTAAAATATCAATTTCATAAAAATTCATTTTATTCAATCTTAATAAATTATCTAGTTAGTATTCTTTGTTTAACAAAAATGTCTAATAAATTTTTATTTTGTAATAGAATGTATTTTATATGCCAAATCTTATCTTATATAATAAAATATCATTTTAAGAATGTACATTTTTGTTAGTTCACGATTACTTTAAAAATTTCATTATTTCGATTTGTAGATTATTAAACTGTAAGTTTTTATAATAAGAAAATAAAGACTTTAATGAGAAAAAAAAACAGAAGTTGATTTCTTCACCTGACATTCGTCAATTAGTCCGTCGTTCTCTCTTCGATTAAATTGAACAGAACGCAAAGAAATAGAAAGAAAAAAAATAGGTCATAACTCTTTTTTTTTTTCTCGTCTTTTCTTTCTTTTATTTTCTTATTCTTCTATATTTTATTCGTATATCTACCATCATCCTTCTCCATATTTATTCATTGTTTATTTGCCTCTCTGCTGGTGCCGCCATATAATTCTTCTATTATTTTTTTTTCCATATTTCTGTCGACTGAGCACGCCAGTGTCCACTCAATAGTTCTAATTTACTATTCGTCGTTATATTCAAATAACAACAACGAGGTGAGATGTAAGTCGAATATGGTCGCCATCTTTATTTACCAATAAGAATACTAACAAAAACAAAATCCATATTTCTTTAGGTCACATTTAAATAATCATGAACCATTATGTATTGTACAAGGTTGTCCAAATGGTTTACAATCAAATAGATCTACACAATATTTTAATGTACCAGTTCATATACCAAATATTGCTACAGCATGGTATAAAAATACTATGCGAACAGATTTATATTCTTCTCCATTACATCGTGTATGTGAACAACATTTTGAAGAATCATGTTTTGATTATGTTGGAGATGGAACAAAAATTCTTCAACCAAAATCTTTACCAACATTATTTGATTTAGAAGTTTTTTATAAAATGATTGCTTATCAAGATAAATTACAAGAAACAAATAAAACAAATAAAAAAACAAATATTACATTTCATACAAGTAATCCAGAAATAGATGAAAGAACATTAGAACCAATATTAAAATTAGAAAGTGGAAATGTTAAAACACGTTTAGCACCAACAACAAATAATTCATTTCAACAACAACAACAACAAATAGAACAAAATCAATCATCATTTGTTGTTAATAAAACTTCTTTAAATCATCATGATAATGTAAAATAATTCTAAACAAACAAAAAAAAAGAATCGATTTTTTAAAATTTTTTTCTTTTAATTACTTTATTTTAGTTTGAAAATAAAGCATCAAATCGTTGTCATGTTGATGGTTGTATACATAATTATATTGCACGTCGTCATCGTGTACAATTATATAAAATTCCACGTGATCCAATAATTGCTCGTAAATGGCTTGATGCATGTGGATTTGAACAATTTTCAATTACACCATTAACTTCAACATTTAAAGTATGTCGAGAACATTTTACTCCAAATGATTTTGAAGGACCAGCAATATTAAAATCTAATGCTATACCATCATTATTTACAACACATTCTCGATCACTTATGAATGATAAACAAAATTTATCATCAGCAAAACGTTTTCGATCTGATATGACAAATATTCGTACAAAACAAATTATATCTAATAATAATAATAAACAACAACAACAACAACAACGAACAACACAATTATCCTATCGAAATACTAATTATCAAAAACAATCAGAACAACAAAATCAAATTCTTGCATCATCATCATCACCACCAATATATGAAAATTTTGATGAAAATAATAAACATATGACAAATGATATTGATTTAACTATGAATTGTTTTGAAGAACAATTAACTGATATTCAATTAGAACATTGTCCGGTTAAAGTAAGTTTATTATTGATAGAATTTTGCTTAACAAATTTATATACAACGAGATCAGTTTTCTTCATAAAGCGCATTAATCGAATATATTAAAAAAAAAACAAGCATTGAAGATCTGTTTTTAAATTTTATATGAATAATGTATTTCTACCCTTACTCTCATTTTTACTGGTAAACCTTTCTGATGAGTATCAAAGATTCATACAAAAACGAAATGAGTCATCGATTCCATAAGTACAGCTATTAAAATGTACTTAATGTATAATCTGATATGTTTATCTGAAGAGATTTTTGTATAATAAAAAAGAAATAAATTAAAAATAGTGAAAGTTTTATACGAAAGATGCACTTTTAACGTTTCTATTTATGAAAAGCTTTAACATTGAAAAAATGAAACTTTTCATCAAAGGTGAAAAGCTTCAATGGTAGCTAAAAAATTTACCTTATCTACAGTCACATGACTTTTCATTACGTATTAAAATTTTTACCAAATTCAGTTGTCTTTTTAAATTAGAATGTGTCTTCAGAAAAGAAAGATTTTAATGGATTATTTAAGACATACATTTATCGAGATTTAGTCATTAGAAATGTTTTGTTTATTTAATAGGCTCTTGATCGAACTGATACAATCAATGGTATAACACCAAAGCCACGTAATCCTGTTGGTCGTCCTCGAATACATCCACGTTATCCACCAACTACAGCACCAGCACCACCACCACCAGCAACAACGACAACGCGTCGTTCAACATATGTTGATGATGATCCTGATGAATTAGAAGATTTAGGTGATTGGACTTTTGATGAAATTGATCAAGATGATACAGTGAATGATAGTGATTGGTTAAATCGTCAGCAAGATGATCGATTACCATGGTCAAAACGAACTAATTCAACAATAAATAATTATTCATCAGCATATCAACGTAATAATCATATAAATTCTTATCGAAATGTTCGACAAACAATATCAAATCAACAACAACAACAACAACAACAACGTAATACAATTAATAATCAACAACGATCAGCACGTGGACAATATTATCAAACACAATTTATTAAACCAGAACCAACACGAAAAGCAACTATTCCTTTTCTTCAACCAGCTTTTGCACCAAATGCATCAACACAATATCCACGTGATCAACCATTACCTCGCCTTAAACCAGGCACAGTTAGAACAAGAGGTAAATAAATTATTTTATATTTGAATTAAAATTAAAAAAAAATTTTATTCTTGTTTTTGTTTTTTATTTCTTATAGAAGAAGGACTTGAAGTTGAACTCGGTAAAGAATTTTTCTTTATATTAATAAAAATATTTTATTTTATTTTCTTTAAGAACTTACATATAAACGAGCTTTATCAAAATATTATGGTCAAAAACCCGGTAGAAATTTACCATTATCTGATTATGGAGATTTTCGTAGTCAAGTAATTATTAAAATTTTATGCTTTTTCTTTTTTGATATTTAAAATTAAATCTATTTCTTCTAGTGTCCTGTTTGTGAAAATCTAATATTTGATAATAATATTCAATTAATAACTCATTTATGTCAACATTTTGATCAACAACAAAATACTAATGAACGTCAATTTCAATCGATATTACCATTTGAACAAATAAATACAAAATGTTCACATTGTCAATCAGAATTTTCTAATCCATATTTTTTAGCTATGCATATTGATGATAAACATATGCTTGAAATGAATGAATATCCATGTCGTATATGTGAACAACATCATACATCATTATTAGAATTAATTGCACATTTAAATTTATGTCATTGTGGTTTAGAAATGCCATATTTTTGTGAAGTATGTTCATTTCGTACATCAATGCATGCTGATATGATTTATCATATTGATGAAATACATAAAGGAACACGATATTTTTTTTGTCCATATTGTTTTCATGCTATTGAATTACCATTAATGGTAAATTCATCAAATATATTAAATGGTGCAATAGCATATAAACATTTATTATTACATTTTAATAAAATTGATCAAGGACGTACAATACAATCAAAATTTAAACATTGTAGAAAATGTATTTTACATGTATCATCAATGAAAGATCATTTACAACGTGATCATTTAAATATTGTTGATGGAATTAAAGCAACATATTATGATGATGAAGAAAATTGTAAATTTAATTTTTTTTTAATTTAAAAAATAAATAATTTTTTTTCTTTTCGTTTTTATTTTTAGTAGAAGAACAATATGATGATTCAATAATGGATACATCTTCCTCATTACCAATTGAGAAATCTTCAACAACAAGATATATTACTCCGGCGAAAAATGGATGATTATGTTTTTTTGTTTTCTTTTCTTTTTTTTATGTATATTATTCTTATTGTCTATATGTTTGATCTTTCAGATTAAACATTGGTTTTTGTGTCTAGAAGTGGTGTTATGACATTTATCGGTCTTTTCTTTCTTTTCTTGACAGAATATAACTTTATGTATATCTGTTTCTTGTACTTTTGATTATCATATAGAATGTGATTTGAATGGCAATACAAGAAATTTTAAAGTAAAGAAAAATATATTAAACTTATAAAATTCTTTTCGTTTAAAAATGCTGTTGTTTCAATTAAATGATAGTCAAACATGAATGCATGCAAAATATATAGAATACTTATTGTAACAAATTAATAAATATATGTAGATTTTTAATAATATCTGAACGTAAATGAGGAATGTAATAGAAAAAGGAAATTGTAACATAGAAAATAACTGGTGAAAATGAAGAATGAATACAAATAATATAATTTGCATGGTAGATAAACTGTCGTAGTACTAAAAAGAAACTAAATCGAAACTGTTCAGTTATAGATAAATGCTGACATTTTCAAATCTATTTTGTAAGATTCAGATTTTTTAAATCAAAAGTTTCAATATATATTTATAATGAAATGTTCGATATTCTTATCTGATAATAAAAATCATCATAAATGATGAAACTTCCAAAATCTATCGTTCCTTAAGGGAAATTACGGTATCACACTAAAAGATACTGATAAAGAATGATATCTCGACTTCAAAGTGATGTGCTACTTAGAAATTTTCACTCGTAAACATCATTTTATATTTTCCATTACTATATAAAACGAGATGATTCATATAATAGATATATTATCTTATCAAATGATGTATGTATGTATTTCATTGTTGTTTTTTCTTTCATTGCAGATGTTAAACCCCCTCATTTTATTCGTTATTATTACATCTATAAATTTTATAAGAAGTGAATGTCCATGTCCGGATATATCTTTATGTGAACCATTGCAAATTGGTCCTCGTCATGAAAAAATCGCTTTTATGGTATCAAATTCTAATTGGCGTTCATATGATTATTCACAATTAACAACAATTGTTATATGTACAAATGATTTTGATCCTCAACTTCTTTGTTTAGCACATTCTCGACAAGTACGTCTTGTATGGATTGCTAATTATGATGTTAAACAATTAGGTAATTCAACAGCTCGAACTGAATGGATTAATCTTCAAATTAATAAAGTAAAACAAACTTTTACTGATGGTATTAATTTTGATATGGAAGATGAAATTGTTGATGGTAGTGATACAGCACATCAATATACACAACTTGTTCAAGAACTTTCTGATCTTATTCATGTTGAAATACCTGGATCAATGGTAAAATTATTTTAGATTAATGATATAGTATTAAATATATTTATAGGTAAGTGTTGATGTTGCATGGAGTGCACCATGTATTGATGGACGTTGTTATGATTATACGGGTTTAGCAAGTGCAAGCGATTTTCTTTTTGTTATGGCATATGATTTACGATCACAAATGTATGATTTAAATGATTGTATAGCATCAGCAAATTCTCCAATTGAACGAGTTGCAGCTGGTTTAAATAATTTTACACAAATTTTTCATATTTCACCATCAAAACTTGTTCTTGGTGGTATGTCATTCATTATGATGCTTTTTTTTATCATAATTTTCAAAGAATTCTTTCTTTTTTAGTACCTTGGTATTGTTATGATTATAAATGTTTATCATTAGATGCCAATATGACTTGTGTGTGTATTATATTATTTATTTATATAATTTTTCTTTTATTTTTTCTTTTAACAGACAATTGAACATGTTCCTTTTCGTGGTGCTCCATGTTCTGATGCAGCAGGAGTTCAACACGACTATCAATATTGTCGACAATTATTACGTTTTAATTCTACAACTGGTCGTTTAATTGATAAACGAACAGGTGGAGTTTTTTTTAATTATATTAATAAACAAGATGGATATATACATCAAATTTGGATGGATGATCCTGAAACACTTTTAATTAAATATGATCTTGCTAATAATCAACATTTATTTGGAATTGGTATGTGGAATGTTGATTGTCTTGATTATTCAACAAATTCAACAAAAGAAGCACAACAAGATACAATAGATATGTGGAATGCTATGGAGAGATTTCATTTTTTAGATAGTGAATAATAATAAATTGTTTTTTAATATTAAATAAAATTAATGGTCTTTTATTTAAATTTTGTTATATTACATACAAATTTATGTTAGAAAAAAAAAGAAATATAAAAATTTAAAAGATGATGTATGTTTGGAAGAATCTGTCGAACCTGATTTCAGAAATTTTGGATTCGATACGCTTGAATTAAGAATAAGAGGTAATTATAATTTGATTATTAACTTATTATCGTTAGAATGAAATAATTGATCAAAAGCATCTTGTATTGTTCGATCATCTATCAGAATTGGCTCAACGAATTTCATTGAGTGTATAATTTGAGTCGAAGTTTAGAACATTGTTTGATTTGAATGGTTGTTAACAAGTACAACAATAGATTTATGATTTATATAAATTATAGAAGTTATTTTCTGTTTGACTTTAACTGATAATTGAGTTTTTATAAGAACTATCTGATATAATTATCATAGAATTTTACATAAGATTTATCAAATAATATCATGTAGATTAAACAAATTGATTCGTAAAAGTTCTGTATATTATGACAAGAACGAGAAAATATAGAAGAAGAGAGGAAAACGAAGATCATAGACTGTCTGAATAACTGAACAGATGCCATTGTTAACGATCAGATATGATATATATAATACTTTCTTAACTAAACTGTTAATCTACATTAATTATGTTGCTTTTAAAGGGAATAAAGACCCATAAATTAATATATATAAATCTAGTTTTTGTTTTATTACTCATATCAAACAACATAAAGTACAACATTAAGTTTTAACACAAAAATATTTGTAGCACTATCTATTGTAATATCATTTTATTAATCTTGTTTAATAACTTATATCATATGGAATAGAAATTAGAAAGAATATTCTAATCTAGATCTATGCTAAAAGAAATCAGAACTTATCTTTTGTCTTAGTTTTTATCATACATATTAACATCTTAAAGGTTGTAAGGAGAGATGCCAGATGTCAGAGCTGAAAATCCAGAAATATTTTTGATCTCCTAAAGTACGTTTTTGAACCAGATTATCAATAACACAATTTTTTAATCTTCAGAAAATATCTTTTAATGAGACAAAAGAGAAAAAACGACAAAATATACCAGCTCAAAAAGTATCAAGTTGCAAACTATACATTTCGATCCTAACTAACACACTAGTTTTTAATACCATCTTTTTCGTTAGAATAAATAAGTTCTAACAGTTCTAATTTTAACAAGAAATAATAACATACGGTTTGGTCTACCAATGTATGAATGCTCAACTGGCAAATGTGAGACAAAGTAGAGAATAAAATGCAAGGATAAAAGAAAATAATATATTTTTTGAAATGAATAACAGAAGAAAAACTTTAAAATCTTTCGGATTATTAATAAATTTTATGGAATATATTTGCTAAACAGTGAAATAGAAAATATCCGAAATTCGGAAGATCTGAGATCTATGGTTATCAATGTGATGTATATTTATTCTAAATGTCAAAGGTTCTACGATTATAGCAGATGTTAATATGTAAATAATCGAGAATTAATATGCTACGTAAAAGATTATGATGTCAACTTGACCTGTGGAAAATTAAACTATAAAATAGGAGAAAAGAAATAATTATGTATTTCATTATAATATAGAAAATGAAAAATGTTTAGTTGCAAACCATTGTTAGTCTCTATAAAATTCTACTAAAGGAGATTAAAGCGTGTTATTGAATATATACAAAAAGAAAATAAAACAAACAAACTAAATATTCTTTAAAATCTTTTAGAATCTAATAATAATGTATATATTTAAGCATTTGATTGTCGATAATAAGGATCGGAATGATATGGAGGTGGAACATATCTTTGATGAGGACCAGTTCGTTCAACCTGTACTGGAATAGGTACATAACCTCCTGATGTTTGTTCCTGTTGTTGATATTGTTGTGGATAAGAATCATCACCACGTACTGTACGAACAACAACACGTGGTTGTTGTTCTTGCATAGGAATCATATCTTGATGTTGTGGTTCATATGGATATTGAGACTGAATCGGAGAAAATCTTGATTCATTTTCATAAGGTACATGTGTTCGTTCACGACTTGGTTTACTTGATCGTTGACTATTATCTATATTATGATATGGTGGTCGATTATCTTTTGATGGTATTGGTGGTGCAGCTTCTTGAAAACCACGATTATTACGTGTTGGACTTGAATATTGTTCATTTGTAAATTCTTTTGGACTACCTACTATATTTGATGCATTACCAACAACATTTGGATCTAATTGTAATAAACGTTGTTTTTCACTTGCATTTGGATCAATATTAGCTATTGTTTGAGTTTTTTTAGTATGAGCATCTTTTTTTTTCTCTAATTCAGCAACAATATGACGACGTTTTTGTGCATATCTATATTAAAAATATAAATATTAATTAATAAATAAAATTAATAAACCTTATTCGACGTAAAATAAATGTTAAAAGAAAAAGAAAAACTACTAAACCAATTGCAATTGGTATAATAATGAAATTAAGCATATTTCTATTATGTTTATAAATTTGAACATTACCAACACGATAAACAGTTCCACCAACAAGTCTATTTACGTCATTAATTTGTCGTTCTATAGCAACTAAATATAAATTATTAAAATAAATAAAAATTCCTTTGTATTTTTATTAATTATACCGATCATTAATTCTTTATTAATATCATGTACCTTGCCATTTTCATCTGTACATAAACCTCGAACACTTAAATCAAGAAAACGATCATTTTGTTTTGGATAACCAGCTTCTTGTTCAAAATCACTAATATTATGAAAATAGAAATAATTCAATATTTAATTAAAAATATTTACATTGATCTACATTCAACTCCTTTTTTTGCATCACTATATTTTAATTCTTCATCGAGTTCTCTTTCTATTTGATCTAACATACCAGGTTTCCACTAGATATTAAAAAAGAAATTTTAATAAAAAAAATATATATATATTTATTTCTAACAAACTTCATGTAATTTAACGTCCATTAAACGAATTAACATGAATGGACTTTCCTCTAAATAAAAAAAAAAACAACAGCAAAAATAAATACTAACTAAACATTATTTTTTTGTTACTACCTTCAAATTTTTGTGTATAAATATATGAAATCCATGAGATACATAAAAGAAATGTGAAAAAATATTTCATTTTTGCCAAAATAAAATCTAGAAAAATGTGAAGAAAAACCGCATAATATAACCTTGAAATGAGTATTATGGGATGCAGTCTACAGGAGGTTATTGCCAAGGTTTTTTTTAGTTATAAAATGTATGCAAGCGCAATGGGTAACGAGATGAGGAAAAGAAAAAGAAAAAAACGGGTAGTTCGTCATTGCTTTCTCTTTCTTTTTTTTTTCTTCTTCTTTACTCTTCGTTGCATCGGCCGTTTGCTGTGCGTTCTGTTCTGTATTACATATCAAAAGTAAGCAAGAAAACGCACAAATGAGAAGAAAAAGAGGAAAAAAAAGAAATCACAGGCAGGGATAGAAAGATTTTTTTGTTCTTTTTTTCAATACTAACTGATTAATATATATGTGGACAAAATGAATGAAAATAGAACAGATGTATGCTTGTTTTTTTTCTTCTTAAATATGTCTTTTGTTGATGTTTATGATTTTGATGAATAAGAAAAGAAATATAAGTTATGTAGTGATTTGATCGAACGAAAAAAAGAAATTATCAAAGTAATTGATGTTGACAACAACGATAATGAGGAAGAAAATATGCGTAACATTAAAAGAAATACAAAAAATGTAATGTAATAAATTGCATGTTTAAAAAAAAATGAGTTAACTACAAAAATAACAGAAAATGTCAAAGTAGATGTAATTAAAAAATTTTAGTTTTTTCATTTATTGATAATATAAAATAATATTGTAAAGAATACATGAGTTTTCTCAACAGTAAGATGATCGGACAATTCATTGTATTGACATTGTGTCATAACAATATAATCCAATCAGAATTTATCACTATTTTCCATTGGTATAAGCGATCGATTAAGTTAAGTTTGAAATACATAATTCAATAGGTATAAAAATTGTACAAAATATTTAAAATAACTAAACTTCAATTTCTCATCTCGAGTAAAATAATAATCGTTTTCTATAAATAAACAGTTAGATTATTTGAATTATATCTACGATAATGTTTTTCTCACAAAAACAGAAATGGCACTACATCTTTCTTTCAATTCACAATGGAATTCAACACTTACGACATATGGGAAAATATCTGAAGAAGATGTATCAAATTTAGTGCTCATCGGCAAAGATCAAATCCTTTTATATAGTATAAAAATTCTGTTAATTTAAAGACTAACACATTTTATTGTATAGATCTAAAATTAAACTAGTATAATCTAATCAGTGATTTATATAATGCTAGGACTACTTTTGATGATACCTCATATTAGAGATTTTTTCATTACATTAATACTAATTATAAAGCAATTGTCAAATCAAAATTTCTTTTAACGATACCAGTTAAAATTTAAAAAAAAAATCTAGTCATCAGAAATAGCGTCTATAGTTTGTATACTTACTAAATTATGTGTTTTAAAGTTGACTTAATAGATCATGACAACGACTTGTTCGATCATCGATCTTAGAATTCAGTACTATTCATTATCAAACTTTCAAAATTCAATGCATAAATAGTTTCCCATCTCAATAAAAGAAAGTTTATAGAGATCTATAACACTGTCCATAAACCATATCTATTTCTTGAATTCTATAAGATTTCATCCAGAAATTTGTTTACAATATATGTATCAAATACAATGAACAACTATTGTAAATTTTATTTTGAAATTTTTTAGTAGTTTTAGTATCATAAAGAATAAACAAAAAGCTTGACTACTATTTAAGTGGTTGTTATAATAATTGAATTGATAAATTTATCAGTTTAAAATTCAATCTCCCGTCAATAAAACATAGAAATATGATCGGTAAAATATTGAATATCAATAAGTAGAAAAAAAAATTATTTAAAAAAAGGATGTTATAGAACAATTTCATGAGTTTACTAATAAAGAAAAAAAAATTAAAATTCAGTGAATATATTAACAATGCAGCTTTAGCTTTGGCTAATCTATTTCGATTTTTCTCCTGTCCTAGTGGAACACTTTTTGCGGCTGATGGTGGTTTACAGCTTTTAGGATGAATAGCTATTCCTACAACATATTTGCATATATAATTTTTCAAAAAATATGAACAGTTATATTTTGATGTTTTCCAATGATCATCGTTTTCTATATCCATACATGACCTTTCACTAACTTTTCTTCTGATAAATCATTTTTATATTGATCAACTTGCATCAATTACATTTAAAAATGCATTGATTTTGTATAGGAGAATTATCAGATATTTTTATATAACGATGAATAAAGAAAATATCCAGAAAAAAAATTGAAAAGCTTTTTCGTTATTTTGCATAATAGACAATAAGAAATATCAAAGAATATCCTTTCTTGTTCACGAAATATATAGGTTAAAAGTAAGAGGTCAACAAATCTACGGACATCTTTAGACGAATAGAAGAAACAAAAAAAAAATAGAGCAGAAATGATTCATTCTATACTATTTTAATTATAATACTGACCAAAAATAAACTCTCAAAATGTTTTTCATAAAAATTATTTGAATCTATTCTTACATATATATGTCTTAATCACGGTAAGCTATTTTGATTAATAAATAAATGAGGATCGTTATGAAAAATTTGAATATATGAAATCTGGAATATTATTATGTAACTTTTCTATAAAAATATTATATTGAATATATAATTATTTGATTAATTGAATCATTCGTTTATAAATCAAATTATTATTTTTTTTATCATTCACAAGAAGCGTCCGTTGTGTAATCTATTCATCTATATAGACTTGAATAAAATATGAAGTTTAACTCAAAAATTTATGTTCTATTTATATCTCAATATAGCTTCATTAATGAAGACATGTTAATTATTTTTCATGAAAATTTCATTCAATTATTTTATCTTTAGTATATCATAAGTGTATTGATTAAATTATTTTTGTCATCGTAAATTATTGTTTGTTCGCACAGTTCAAAGATATTGATGATATACTAAAAATGATAATAAATCAATGTGATGTAATGAGCTATTTATCATGTTTTATATAAACGAATTGAATATCAAGATGAAGAAACAATTCGTCACAATGACATAATTTAGTAACGGTTTATATTTACTTTTTCCTAGACAAAACGAATTACGAAATTAAAATTGAAAGACATAAATTGGCTACTAGAAAAATTGTTGGATATATTTTTATTAACTAAATTTCAGCTGTTAATCTTGATTTGTACCGTTGTAACAAATTCTCATATGAGAAAAATATTATTATTATTTTTAACATTAACGATTAATGTTGATGGACCGAAAAAAGCTTTCAGATGTGAGATATGATCAATGGTGGTTCTACTATTCTATAAATTATCGATTAGATCCCATTCATTTATTTTTAAATGTATACAATAAGAGACGGTAGTCTTAAAGCGTATGGAATTTGTATTTGAAATACAGAGATTTAAAAATAAGAATTCATTGAAAGTTGTTGTTTTAATTACGTCAAAGCTACACTTGATCAATGAACATCAGATTTCATTTATCTTTTGAAAGCATCTTCTCGTGTACGAAATATTATTTCTCTTTTGAAAAAATAAATATCTCTTTCTCTATATATTTGATCAGAAATCAATTAGTATATCTATTTTATGAAAACATTATAAATTTGAATGTTTAAAATTATCAGACTCCGCCGTCCACATTATGATATAGATGACGATTCTTTGTTATTTAGTAATTATTTTGTATAGACGTTCTATGTCTATTATGTTGTAATTCTTGTTTTCCTTCTCTTCTTTTCGTCTGATATACATGTTGTTTCTCTTTTCTTTTTCTTTCTTTTACTTGTTCACTTGTTGATTTTCTTGTTATACACGTCTACTGGGTGAACTGCATCCGTTTCTTGGCCAGTGCGTCATTGTTAGGATCCGTTTTTCTTTATTTAATATAAGAGCCTAACATGTGTAGGAAAAAATACTGAACAAAAACCAAACAACAATAATAACATATATGTCTGACGACCAAAAGAAAAGGAGAGAGAAAAGGAAAAACACCTATAATAAAATATAAATAACGAAGGAACGTCCATCTATATGGTATTGTAGATGGTAAATCCTGACAAAAAGTTTTTCCAAGTGTGATATAAACATACAAGCCTTTCTAACAACGATTTTAGATTTTAGCAAATATTCACGTAAAAATCAGTTATGTTATGTATATTATATACTACAGATTATCAGAATAAAATATTTTCAAATCTGAATTGCATCAAAAAAGTTTCTGATAAATTGTTTTACAAGAACTAATATTACATATGAATTACAAATTGTTTTAGAATATCAAAGAACTATTATAATCATATACGAGGTCACAGATTCCGAAAAGATTAGTATATCGCGTTATCAGTGATAAAGTAAATATAACCGTTTAATGATATGCATTGTTGCGGTGAATTGTGCGCAATGACTTATAGATTACGAATCGTTCATAACAAAGATAAAATAGATAAGAGAGAGAGAGAGAGTGAGAGCGAGAGAGAGAAAAATAAAAACAATATATAACACGGCTGTATCACTTATTATTTTATTCAAGATGGGTGTGTTAACAGATATTCATGCTATGACTTGGGATGAAATTGTAGCTGTTCGAAATGTTTATCAATCTTATGCTGTATCTCAATTAATACGTATTTTTGAGAAATATAAAGATCGTCAAGGAGATTGTTTTATGTGGGGTGATGAGGTAAATATAATAACGTTTATTTTCTTATTTTTATTTTTTATTTTTTTTTGTATTTTAAGTTGGAATTTTCATTAGTTCGTTTCGATCATACAAATGAACGTGTTCAATTATTATTAAAAGCTCATCAATTATTACCTCGTCTTAAAGAAAAAAACAAAACAATCACAAAAGGGTATTTATTAATTTGTTCATTTTATTCTTAGTGTGAATTATATTTTAGAACACATCGTATAACATGGCATCCAGAATTATGTGATTATATGATTGAAGGTGTTCCAGCTAAACCGTATGGTTGTGTTTGTTCTTATGTAAATACAGTAGAAGCAAATATGGCATTACGACGAAAACAAGTACAAGAAATCTTATCAGAAGTATCGGATTGTGAATATTTATTGAATATTTCCGAATTTCCTCAGTAACGATTTTCTTTTTATTTATTTTTTTAATACTAATTGCCTCTTTTCTAGACATAGTCATGGTCAATTCACTTATCCATCATTACAAAGTGATTCACGCCAATCTGATAATCCGTCTATAAGCTACAATGATAAGCTCATTTCCTCTATTTATTTTCGAGGAAAGTAAGTCTTTCACATTTAAATATTTCATAATAATCTATTTTTCTTAGGTCACTTGTGGAAAATGTGCCTCATCGTCGGCAATCACCAATTTTAGTTTCCATCCCAAGTAAGTTATATAAGTAAAATGATTGCAAATAAATATCTTTTTTCTCCGAATAGTTTTTCGAGATATTAAAACTCCATCACCATTTCTCGATACTTCATTCTCTGGAAAGGCGGGTATTCGTGAAGATCATATTCACTTCGATAGTTTCTTAAATAGTTGGGGTTGTTGTTGTATTCAAGAGACATTTCAAGCACAATCACTTACTGAATGTCTTCATCTTTATGATCA
>JAJEKB010017805.1:0-18175 GCA_022393335.1 Macrotrachela quadricornifera
TGATAGATATTGAGAAGATGAGACAGTTATATTTTGTCCAGCATCATATTAAACATTTGGTTAAAGCGAATATTATTTATTGACACAAGTTTATTGAAACAAATATATCATAAAATGATCTTTATAAGTGGTTCATCAAAAACAGTGAAAAAAACTATAAATATAAAACTAATAATTTAGCAGGTGCATTGAATTTATTAGTATAAGTTTATTAAGACATTTATGGTGTTTTATTCTGTTCATGACTTTTCGATACTCATCAATTTTTTTAGAAGCAAAAAATAGAACAAGATCAAAGAAATAAAATATCAAAGGAGAAGAGAAGACAAAATTTAATAATAGAACGTCTCCTCTCCTAGAGAAACTACAGAGAAGGATAACGAGAGAAAGATAAAAGTGAAGATGCTGCTCCCATCCCAGGTCGAAGCATACGGGCCGGATCCAGCCGGAATTCACCGGATCAGGGAAGCAGTATTCCGGGTCGGAACTCGCCGGAATTTTGCGCTCATTTTCCTGCCATATCCGGCCGGAAACGGTCGGGAAAGCTGTCGGAAAAAGTCCGGCGACTTTCCGCCCGAATCCGTATTTTCGGAACTTGCCGTATATGTCCGGTTCCATAGTCACAATTTCCCGTATTGTTCCGGCTGTTTCCTATATTCGGAAATGATACTCATATATATACCAACCATATCTGGCTGATCCGAGCTAACAATAGGAATCTCAAGCTCTGTGTTAAACCATATAATCTTTTGACTAATAAATCAATCTCTTATTAAAAATAGTGTTTCTTTTTTTAGCATTTTCTTACGACTCATTGCTATAAAGAGTTTGACCAAAAATCAACATCCAAAAATAACATCAGAAATTGAAAATATACTATAAATTGATCAAAATTTTGTGACCTAAATTCATTAGGATCTCTTTTAATTAGAAAGTTATAAAAACAATCCATTTTATAACAGTACATGATACGGAAATTTATGTTAATTATTTCACTACACCAGCATAACATCTTTACAGCTATTTTTTTATCTGCCACACAATGATCTAAAGAAAGACTCATAAAAAACTACCTAAATTTTAGCACAACTAATAAAGCGAATTATGAGACTGCACACAGGCTTTCATCTATGTAAAAAACATTCATGTCACTTCCACATCTCAGACGTTGATGACTACTGAAAAGAAATCTGACTTCCTCTTACAAAATAACCGAAATGAAGAGTGTGATAATACACTATCTCCTACAACTGACGTTAACGAGAAAAGTTTTCTCCAGAAGATCCTTTGTACTTTACAAATGTTTCATTGAGGCTTTAGTTCAACTACCCACTCAACAATTGGTTTTGAACATGTCACTCTATATAGGGGAGCCCATTCAAAATAATTCACATACACACTGCGATACTTTTCCTCGTATGAAAAATACTTCAAGTAGGAACTTTTTTATTGATTTTAGTAAGATGAAAAATCATTTTGAGTCTCATTTGAACTTAGCCAAAACGCGAAGTGTAGGAGTAGATTATTCTGTATACATAAGATTGAGATGTAAAGAAAATTTTCTCGTACAAATCTTATGCAGTATTGAGACGTCTCATTGAGGATTTAGGTCGACTACCCAATCACCGTTTTGTTTTGAACATGTCAGCTTATATAAGGGAGCCTGTTTCAAGTATTTCACATACACATAGTAATACTTTTTTTTCGTATGAAAAATACTACAGGTAGGATTTTTTTACTCATTTTAGTGAAACGAAAAATCATTTTCAGTCTCTTTTGAACTTAGGAAAAAACGAAGTATAAGGGTAGATTATTTTGTATGCATAAGGTTAAGGGTAAATAAAATTTTTTTCGTAAAGATCTTTCATAATATTGAGATGTCAGATTGAAACTATAGGCCAATTACCTAGTGAGTGTTTTGTTTTGAATGTTTGGATGTATATCTTGGAGTGACTGTTAGATATTGAGAATGTAGGTTTCGATACATTTTCCGTATGATATGTATTTTAGGAAAGGTTTGGTTTCCTAAGCGTTATGGTTAGCTTCACCCTGGATTATACACCATCTATAAAATAGCTTGACTAACCTAGCCGTTGAGATTTTAAGCTTTGTTAGTAGAGTTCCGGATTCAATAGGCTCGATGAATGTTTTAACTCTTATGAGGATGAAGGCTTTGATCATTACACATTAGTTAAGGTCTTTGAGACGTCTCAATTAGACTCTTACCTCGTTTACGAGGTATAGTGAAGAGTAGAGACCTCCAAAATGGTCACGAGTCACGGTCACGGTCACGGTCACGGTCACGGTCACGGTCACGCGTGACCGTGACCGTGACCAAAGTCCGAAAAATCGCCGTGACCGTGACGTGACCGTGACTGAGTAGCTCGTGACCGTGACCGGATTGATCGTGACCGTAACGGATAATATTTAAGAAAATTTATAAAAAAAATATATTTGGTTTTCATTTTACTTGAAATAGAAAGATAAAAACTTTATATTATGTTTATTTTATGTTTCATCTTAATTAAAATAAACAAAAAAAAACAATGATACAAAAGAAAATTATATAACATAATAGAAGTCGTAAATTTACTAATATTCCTAACAATAGTTTTCTTTTTCACTTTCATTATTATCGTCATCACTTAATAATTCATATTCATCTACATCTTCATCTTCTTCATTAGCTTTGATTTTCTTCGAAGTACAATCTTCATTATTGTTATCATATTCATCATTAGGTTTCCTTTTTGATTGATGTATTATTCCTAAGTCGGATTTTAAATCAAATAAATTCTTCAATGGTTTTAAATTTTTTTGAAGAAACATCAATTTATCAATCTTTTCAGCGCCTAATTTTGTTCTACGATCACCAATTGTAAGTTTTGAAGAAGAGAACAATCTTTCAACTGAAGTATTGCTAGCTGGTATAGCTAAGATTTTTCGAGCAATTCGAGCAATGTTTGGAAAATCATTTTTTTTTGTCGCCAAAATGAAAGTAAATCATCATTAGTGACATCATAATCAAAGTCACTTTGTAACCATACCATTACTTCATCAAGTGCTGGTTTAGTAGCTCGAGGTTCATCATAACATGAAGAAAGTATGTTCGATTGTTTTGGTGTTATTGTATTATCAATAGCAGATGGTGAAGATACATCAAATGTTGATGAGTTGGTATTGAAGCAATTAATAGAAGAAATACTTGACTGTAATAATTCTACAGCTTTATCTTTCAACAATTTATCGCCCGAAAATTCTCGTAAACGAGGATGAAGTAATGTAGCTAACAAATGTTCTGATTGAATAGGCCATTCATTGATAATCTCGTTTTCTAAAGATATAAAATAATTACAGTAACACATACATCATTCGACTTTTTAAGAATCCATGATAGAATGAAACTAAGACCAGCTTCTGCAGGACATCAAAGGACAAATCATATTGGAAAAATCTTAAAAACTCTTAAAGATGCCTCTTAGTTGGTTGAATTCAGATCTATTTACTTAGATTAGCTTTTAAATTTGCTTAGTTTAACTTATACTATATTCGCATGAGTTATATTAGTATAATCCAATACAGATCGAAATACATTTGATAAATTTCCTCTTGTTCATATACTCCATTTCCGAATAGATCATCTTAGTTTTAACATCCCTATTGACTTAGGACCTGACATGCAAGACTTGGATTATCATTAATAAATAACAGCTTTTCTATGAGTTTTGTTCTTCGGGTATTTTACTTAACTTACGTAAGAATTGCTTCATTTTCTTGATATCAGACACATCTTCTGATTTTGGTACACAATGGTTTATCAAAAACTTTCGTAGAGGAACAACCTTGTGAAGTGTAGGTTGTTGTTCATCGCTTAGATCGATAATTACGTCATCGAATGGTCGAAGAAATTCACATATACAATCCAATAAATCTTTATTAAGGGATTCAAATTCAATAAAATGAGATCCACTAAAAGTATCAATAAGTTCATTGTAAACTGTGTTGAACACATTCTAGAATATGCCATAGATAGTCTGATAGTGAAGCATTATTCATTTAAGTTAAATGAAACTTACCAACATATAATATGCTCCATTGAATCGAGTTTTACTGAACGTTTGAAGTTTTCTTGATAACTTTATCTGTCGATGCGATCTACGAAAATTTGATACAAGTGATTGTACAGTATTAAAAACTTGAATAATTTCAACACAATCACTTTTGGATAATGTAAATGAATGTTCTAATCGTTTATTGATATAATGATCACTGCATCCTATTCGATTACTACCACGTAATGCAGCAATCATTTTTGGTTCATTGTCAGTGACTATGAACGAGTTTGTATTCAATGAAAGACCATATTCACGTAATAAATCATCTGTAAATATTCGAATATTTGGAGCTGTTTGAGAAGCCAATGTATATGGTTTACAATTAAGAATAAATGAATGTTGATAAAAATCTGTATCGATTGCACGTACACTAGCTCCACAAAAATGAATACCTAAAATTTGATTAAAAAAAATTGTACAATCTTAGAGAGTAATATTTACCACTAAATTTCTCTGTCCACATATCAATCACTACCGTATAAGTATCAAGTGTACTACACCATTGTATAAGTTGTTTCTTACGAAAATCGTACATTTGATCAATGTTACGACTAACCTAGGAATATGAAAAATTAAATAGTTTTAGAATCATGATGTTGCACTTACTGTTGTTGAGTGCGGTATTAAATTTGAGATTTCAACTGATTGTAAATTTTTTGTTGATTGTCCTGCCTTAAAAACTACTTCGAGTAATTTTTGAAAACCAGCTCGAGAAGCCATTTCAAATGGACGACCATCTACTGCAACGAATTCAATATAAGCATTAGATACTTGATTTTTTATTTTTTCTGGTATAGTTGGTAATTTCTTATTTACATAATACGTTGTAATCTGTGATTGTGTTGTTTTTAATGATGAACTTTTTTCACAAGATGTAAGATGTTTTTTTAATCCACCAGTACCAGTTGAACTTTTATAAGCAATAAGTTTTCGACATTTGTCGCATAATACAAAATTTTGAGATACTTCGTTGACATATATAAGACTGAATCGTGGCCAAAATGATGAAACATGTCCTTTTTGTTGAATCTTTTTCAATGTGACAGTAGGATTATTTTCTTTCAAAAGCTGTTCAAGTTCAGGACGCGTCAGTGAATCAGACACCATCATTTAAAAAAGTAAAAATATATATTGTACTTGATCAGCAGAATATGATTATCAGTATCAATTTAAATTTTAAAACAATATGAGTAAGATATTACAAAGATACGTTTCATTGGTCTACCACAGACTATTTTCATTCTAAAGAAAAGTTTACAATTGTGATAAATATCACCAGATGTCGTTATTTTCCAATGTTTTTTTATAAACCTTTCGCGGCGATTAACCCACCAGTGAGTGACACTATATTTTGAAGCCAATAATTAACTCTGAAGAATTGGTCACATTTTGCATTTCATATTTTAATCTCTAGATACGTTTTACTTTAAAAAAGCATATACCATAAGATGCAGTGTGAAAAGGTCTACAATCTCCATACTAAAGCCTATTTCAATTGTATAATTTTTGTTTTGGAAAAAAAGGAAAATTCTGTGCGATCAATTTATTTAATCTTAAAAATTGGTCGCACGGAGTTTTGCTTCTTTTAGAGATAAAAAGTACACAATTGAAATAAACTCTACAGTGTAAATTCTAGGACTTTCCACATTGCATCCTATAGTATCTTTTGTTTTCTAATAAAACGTATGTAGAGATTAAAATATAGGATACAAAGTGTGGTGCTCTACTCTGAGCTACACATTACTTCCTTTACAAATCGAATTGCTGTGAAAGAGTTAAAAAGCACAGGATTGTAACTATCACAGAATCCGTATATATTTTCCATGGATAATCGTGACCGTGACCGTGACCGTGACCGTGATCGCGATCGTGACGTGACTAGGATTATGTAGCTCGTGACCGTGACGTGACCGTGACCATATCGCTCGTGACCGTGACGTGACCGTGCTCATATAGCTCGTGACCGTGCGTGACCGTGACTGAAAAAACATGGTCACGCAGGTCTCTACTCTTGAATCACTTATAATTAGAATATCGTTATAAGTTAGATTGACTATTAATGAATATAACTAATTTTCGATGTGTTTCATCGATTGAAACGAAGCAATATTGTTGGATAACAGTTAATATCATGATAATCGTTATTTTGAGTTTTGTGCTGTGCAAATGAGTCTTTTTGATGAGTCCAAAAGCCGCTAATCGGTTTTTGGGATCATCACTGTATGAATTGACATAGATTCATTAGTTAAAGATTTCGAGCACTCAAACATCCCATCATGTAGAAATTGGTGAGTGTTTTGATCTGTCAAAAGAGTAAAGGTGTCTCTCACTTATTTCAAACAATAGCCAAAATATTGTTCCATTTTCGACTAATGAATGAATAAAGGTAGGGGAGATTTTTTTGTGCATTGAAGTGGAACGATTGAATTGTCTTTTGTATTAATGTGAGTAGATTACTAACAAGTTTTCTGGTAGAAAGAATCCTTTTGAGTTATTTTATAGATATCCATTCGGTAACATATGACAATTAGCTTCGCTTCTACTAACAGACGATATAGAAATCTTAGTTGAAGCCATTATAGACCACACTGTCTAATATTAAATGATTATAAAATATTTATTTTCTTCTGAATATACTAATCAAAATCAGCTGAAAATTGTATATCATATACTTAGATTTGACTGAGTGCCACAAATATTAGCCGTACATGTCTTCTTCATTTGGATGTTGGTTCGGATATGATGTAGTATGTGGATAAAACAGCATATGTTATCTTGTACAATTTAAAACCGTTCTTTGCCTGAGAAAACTATAAAAACAGAGAAAAATTGAAAGACAACTTGCATCCTGAGATGAATCACGTTCATATTTATATTAGATATAACAGTGAAAAGCTAAGTATTGATGAAACAGAGTGGAATCATCTCTTAACTCAAAAGTGATATTGAATGAGAGATGGAAAGGGGATTGTTGGCATCGATTTATTATTAGACTGTAGATTAGTAAATCAATCATCATCATATATCAATAGGATCAGTGGGGCGATATGCACAATCATAACTTGTCTGTATTATATCTGACGTCAATAGACCTTAAATTGGTCTTATCTTAGCAGTGAATCGTAAAAATGTCACATAACCAAGATATTTCGTGAGTTGATGATCTCGATCCACTTTCGTTTTTGCAATTATGTATTCCACAGTGTATGAGGAAGTCTAATATTCTGAGAGGCTCCACTCTTTGCAACGATTCTTATTTAAGGGATAAGAATATTTCTCAAGTTGAACATTTTTTGTTGATGAATGCATTGATACCATTGAATCTTTTGACGAAGTGAGACTTCACACTCAATGTGCAACAACGTGCAGTAATTCATGCCCTTTTGTTTAATATCTAGTTCAGCTAGATGCAATCAGGATGACCTAGTAGGTGATATCCGATTGTCTTGTTACATATGCCTTAATGATTATTATCAGTCTGAGCACACGAAAACAGCCTCATTGAAGTGATTTAGCCATCACTTTGAATGACTTTCACTTTCATTTTTAGGACTTCAACAATTTGCTGCACCCGGCACTTACAAAGCGCTTCCTTGTAATGGTCGTCCTTGTGCAACATGTGGTAAATGCCGTGATTGGTACTATACTGGAGATGCAGCAAGTTGGCAATGGGTCCGAAATTGGAAGAATTGGTCAGACAGCGACAGGAAACGTTTTACAGATGATCGTGTCTACCGGCGTTTCAAGCATCGTATTGATGGTAAACAATGTACTCGTACTCCTCTTGATCCTTATTATCATCTTTATGATCCTCCTGATGATCCTTATTCTCTTCCTTATCATACTGTCTGCCTTTGTGAAGATAACTGTGGAAGTGATTTGTAGAGTTATATATTGTTATCGTATCTTAGGAAAAAAAACACATTTTTATATGAAATAAATTCGTTCTAAGTTAATGTGGGGTGAGCGAGATGTCATTTTTGCAGTTTGGAATTATCACAAATTTCAGAATAGATCTTCATAACGTCTGGTGGTTGTCTGAAGTACAAATATTTTTGAGAAGAGTTTTTGTGTTGTGTTGTCTAGCTTTGTATTTTCATTTTCATCAAATTATGGTAATAGAAGAGGAAATGTGAGTTATTTTTATCATATAATTTAGAAGTGGAATGTTACAGATATTGATGTAGCACCGTTAGAAAACAAGCGAGTCTGCATTTTATATGAGATGCACTGATGTACATAAGTAAAAATAAGGTTAGATGCAACATCAATTAGAAATATGGTTCATATAGTAATTGCCAATTGTTGATGGGATGATGCCATATACACTGGGTTGCGGAGATTATATTCAACGAATTATTTCGCTTTTTGATTGGAACCAAAACCTTATTTCTCGTTGAATGAATTTTTTAAAATATTCGCGCAACTTGTATGTTGATTCATAGAAGCATAAAATACGTTCTTAAGGTATAGACATTCATCAACAGTATAATCACAGCATGCAAAAGGAATTTTTGTTAGTATACTACCTATTGTTTATCTTTCTTTTATTTACCTGAATGTATCACAGACGGAACGGATGTTGAAAAACTGTTGTTCCGTTGTATAACAATATATTTGTGCTTGTTTTCTGGACTCATTTGCGAAAGTCGAGGGTAGTGACGCTACGTTTCAAGACGATTGGTGATTTGAATCTGAAGAGAAATTTTTGCTAGAGAATTTTCGTGGTCAGAACTTTTACACAACGACTAAAATTCAACTACAATGTCAGTCCTTAATTAACTATCTGAACACCACCTCAAGATGGATTACGACGCAAAAATACCTATCAAACGAAAAATCTTAATGCGAAAATTTCTCTCTTTTATGTTTCAAGGGTATTTGTAAAATGCGCGAACATCCACGTACATCCCCAAATCGGGAGCTCATACTAATAATAGATAGGGCTCGTCGAGTTGATTCTACGAACATCCACGAACACTCAAAACCATTCATTATTAGAATGATTTCCTAATGAACACTGTTTTTTTCAATCTACAAACACCCACAAACATCCAAAAAGTGAAAGCAATTCTGACACGAACAGCCACAAATATTCACGAACACATAAACAAGTGAGAAAATGTTGTTCACTGTTCACTTCAAGTATGAAATTTCAGAGACGCAGAATTGTGCATCTGTTATCAATGAAAGTATTTGTAAAATACACGAAGCCTCACGAACATCCAAAAGTAAAGGCAATTCTGACAGGAACAGCCACCAATATTCACGAACACCCAAACAACTCAGAAAATGTTGTTCATAGATCGCTTCAACTATGAAATCATCTGGATCCAAAAATCACTAAAACATCGTATTGGTAACAGATGCACAATTCTGCGTCTCTGAAATTTCATACTTGAAGTGAACAGTGAACAACATTTTCTGACTTGTTTAGGTGTTCGTGAATATTTGTGGCTGTTCGTGTCAGAATTGCTTTCACTTTTTGGATGTTCGTGGATGTTTGTAGATTGAAAAAAATAGTGTTCATTAGGAAATCATTCTAATAATGAATGGTTTTGAGTGTTCGTGGATGTTCGTAGAATCAACTCGACGAGCTCTACCTATTATTAGTATGAGCTCCCGATTTGGGGATGTTCGTGGGTGTTCACGTATTTTACAAATACCCATGTTTCAATCCCTAAAATTTTGATAATAATAGACCTCCGACTTAAATTTTCCACTATTCAGCAAACTTTAGTCTAACTTTCTGAAAAATTAATATTATTCTTTAGTTATTAACTAGCGGTAGTGCTCCGAGGTCTTCGGAAAATCTACATAGTAAAAATTTGTCATGAGAGAAAAGTAAGGAGGGTGTATACAAAAAGTGCTTGAGGTCTTTTGATCTGTTGTTACTAGATGCCTCATCGTGCATATACTCATATCGTATGTTTGAACCAGATGGTTTAACAGACAGAGTGGAAATGTAAATTTCTTTCTTTTTACTCATGGTCATTGTCATACTTCATGACAACTCTCCATACAAAATAGTTACAGTAACAGGCGCACACACTGACAATGGTAACAAAGGTCAAAAAAAGTGAGCTCGAAATTTCGAGTCTATGCATTTCTAGTGTTTACCAAAATTCTTCTTTGAAAATAAGACTTCGTAGTTAATGAGGATTTGAAGATGAACTTTGAGCTACGCTGAATCTTCTGATGATAGTTAGAAGAATCGAAGTCATAGTGTACAGCTAAAATTTATACTAAACACAACAAGTAGGTCAACTAGAATTTTCCAGATCACTTTTTTTGACCGGTAACAAATACTTTAAAGCTCTTGAAAGATTGCTGAAAATTGTAATAAAGCATAACCTGTATGAAATTTTACTCCAACCTACCCTCATGAGTATGTTGACTCCTCTCAACCCTCCTCTGAACATCAGGCCGTGCTATAAAAGTTTTGGCGCCGCTAACTCTTACGGTGTCCAAATTCATTATGAATACATTGACAAACATTTTTATTTACATATGTAGATTATAAACTATGAGTAATTCTCTCAACTGTAGAGAGGGTCATATGAAAAAAAATAGTTTGTATGTTTGTTTGTGGGTTTGTCTCAGGGTCAAAGGTCAAAAAAAACACTAACACTGGAACTTCCCGATATGTCACCAAATCTTGCGCTACATTCCGATAGCGTCTATAGGTCCTCAACATCTAAACCAGAGGATTGTTCATGGGTCCTCCAGTGCTATACTATACGGGTACCATTAGGCCCTCAAGTTAGTGTCCTGCGGGAACAACTTTTTTTAATTCCCATTTCCTAAAATTTTTTTGTGTCCTATTCTCTAAATTTTTCTTGCTTCCCATTCCCAGAATTTCCAAAGTTTTTAGTACCGGTATTCATTTATGAGAAATTGTCATTGAAATATGTGTACCATATTCTGGCGACATGACTTCTGCCAGAGCGTGTCGTGTTATTAAATAAATTATAAGTATGTTGTGATTGGAGAAACAGTCAGCTGAACATTCTACTAAGATTTATCCTGTTAACAAAATACAAAATTCGTTCTGCTCTAATCTATTTATATTGAACAAAATGTCTTTAATAAATTCTAAAAAGTCGATGTCGATATTATCAAAAGCTGAACTGTAAAGTTTAGTAAAATCTGATGATCCAATAATTTCATTTATAAAACCAATAAATAAAAGAAGTGAATATTGGACAAATTATTCTCAAATTTATTATTCGAATACTCCACAAGATTATATTGTATGTTTTCAATGCAAATGTGTATTGAGATGAACAAAAGATCATGGTACACGAGTAATGACTGATCATAGCTGGTCAAAAAGTAAACCTGTATCAATAACAACAACTCCGACTCGACAACGATCGAGTTCTTCTTATTGCGCACAACCTTCAATATTGAAAGTGTCCATTGATCCAAAAACGTATTACTGAAGCATGTGTTGCATATTATGCAGTTGGTGGGCGATCTTTCGAAAGTGTACGTAGTGTTGGATTTCAAAATTTAGCTAAACAATTAGTAAATGCTGGAGCTACTTTGGGCACATCTGTTAATATCAGTGAATTATTACCTCATTCAAGTATCTTATATACTAAACTTATATTCTATACAGGATTTAATTATTATATTAAATTTTTTTCTATGGATCAGTTGTAATGTCGAACAAGTTTATTTAAATTTGAAGAAACAACTAATCTCTTTATGTTTATCATTAGAATATTTTTCAATCACATGTAATTTTTGGACGGCAAAAATAACTAGTAAATTTATTGTACTTCTTCGAATAACATTCTATGTAACTTATCTATTTTTTACATTGAAGGTGTTCATTATGGTGGAATTAGTCTTCATTATGTTGATGAACAATCTCAACGTCGCGTATTTACATTATCATGTCAAACATATGATTTTGAAACACAACATGGAATTAATTTACGTTCATTTGTTAATAAAGTTTTGCAAGAATATGCTTTTGTTTTAAATGACAAAATATTTCTCATATCTGATAATGAAAATAAAATGAAAAGTGCTTTTAAAGATGATTGTACACGTGTTGGATGTAGTGCATATTATTTAAACGAGATACTTCAACACGCATTTATTAATGATAGTACAAAATGTGATGCTGCTCAATCACTAGTCAAATTAGTTCGAGCAATTATTAATAATATTCGTCAATCTCTTTTATCGATATGTTCAGTTAATTATTCAGATACGCGCTTCAATGGAATATATTGGATGTTTAATTCATTTTCAAAAGTTTATTATGAATTACCATCAATTCGAGATGATGAACAGAAAAAAAATTATTTGAAAGTAGATCGTGATGGTTTAGAATCATTATGTAGATATTTAAAAGACTTTTATAAAGTTATTGAAAATTTAAGTAGTGAAAAAGAACCAATGATACATCTCGTTGTTCCTTACAAACAATATTTGATTGACCTTTCTGTTGTCGATGATAATGACAATCAACTGCTAGTACCTTTAAAGAAATATATTACTAAAGAATTACCTGATTATTGGGTTGTTCAAGATGTTCATTATATTGCAACAATGTTGCATCCAAATCTGAAAAGTTTTAGTCACACACCACAGCAACGATATCATGCAGAAGCATTATTAAAATTAGAATTTGAAAAATATCAAGAATCTCATCTTCAACCACCATCATCATCAAATGACCACAACAAAAGAAAACCAATCCATGTTCAGAAAAATACAAAACTGTCATCATTAGATGATATATTTGATTTACCAACATCACCTGATGAACTATCAGATGAAGCAGGAACAACAACAGAATTCGACAGATATCTCAAAGATAAAACAAACATTCATAAAAGTATGAATTTACTAATCTATTGGAAGAACAATAAATTGTGATATCCAACTTTAGCCCAAATAGCAAAACGCGTTCTGTCAATACCAACAACTAATACCTCAGTTGAAAGACTTTTCTCTGATAGTGGAAATACAATAATAAATCGTCGTACAGGTTTACAAATAAGTAAAGTAAAGCAATTACTATTCATTCGTCGAAACTTATCATTGTTAAGAGAGTTGTTTCCACCATCTGTTGAACAAGTAAAAAAACGAAAAAATATTAGTACATCAACTACACCAATGAAAAAAAGAAAGTATTCAATAGATAAACGTGACGATATAGATTTACCACAAGAATATGATTCCGATGATGGATTACAAGATAGTCTTAATGATGTCAATTTAGAAGATGATTATGAAACAGAAAATTACATCTGTAATGATTGAACTACAATATAGCTAAGAATAAAACAATGATCTATTTTTGCTGATACACATTTGTTATTTTTTTGTTAATTGTATTTGAATAAGAAAATTTATTAAAAATAAACACTTATCAGATAGGAATGTTTATGTGTATTGAAATAAGATAGAAAAGATTTGGAGAACGCCTGTTTTTAGTTTCGTTCCCGTTCCCTAAATATAAATGAGAATGGGAAACTTACGGAAAAAACTGTTTCTGCAGGACACTAGCGTGTTACCATACTTTATATCAATACCCAGTGCAAAAAAACTGACACTAAGGGGTGAATATTCTAACAATGGCATCAAATGCTCGGAAAATTTTGAAAGATTGGAAAAAATTGCAATGTGTTACAACTTGTGTGGAATTTCAGCTCAACCATCTCACCGATCATCCTGATCCCTTCTCGATCTTCCTCGAGATCTAAGAGTATGTTAGGAAAAGTTTGGCACCGCTAGCTCGTGTAGCATCCAAATGCATAAAAAACAGACAGACATAACTTCTTTATATATACCTATATAGATAGAAACAATCATATGCACAAATTCTCTGGAAAAAACATTTACTGCAGTAAAATCAACAACAGACAAGGAAAACGCTCCTTCAGATAAAATTTTTGAGTTGAAAACGATCCTATGACCTTCCTCAGAACCTAGAGAAGTATTGTGGAAAATTTAGTGACACTAGCTTTTGCCGGGATTGAGTTATAAGCGAACAGACAAACATTCTTCTTTATATATATAGATAAAATAAACATCTAATTCTTGGATAGAATGACAAAAAACTATTGTAAAATTTGTTTATGGTCATGATTATTCGAGAGTTTTATTCGTTTATTGTTAACTTCTAATTCATTTGACGAATTATTGTTGTTGTGTTTAAACCACACATACAATATATATGATTCTATTTGATATGTAAAAGATTGTTTTTTTAATTGAAACCATTCATGAAATTGATCCAAACATGGTTCATATTGAAAGACAAAACTAACACTCGATAAATGTTTCAATTGTTCAAGAACGATTGTAACTTCATTTATATCTCTGATTGGAACTCTTAAATTTTGAATATGAATAGGTATCATTGAACAAATATCCTTTGCAGTTAATAACCATTTGTCAGTAGTTGACAGCAACGGTTTGACAGATATGATAAATAAAGAACAATTACATGCTTGTTGAAGTAAAATTTTGATGTCAGCAATTATATGAGAATTAGCCTTCATAATTATGATTCCACCTAATGTAATACATGTGATTGTTGACAAACTGATAAATATCGAAATGAATGGAATCCAATTAATAGATCGATCAGTACCAAATAGAACTGCAAGAATCGTCTTTGTATGAAGTAAAGGATGATTTATTGTTATCTGTCGCTAAAAATCCGAAGAAAAAACTGAATTTAAATCTCATAAAGAATTCCTATCATTAAAATACTAAAAAACTTTTCTTATTCTATGGCGATTTATGTGTTTGAATAAATACTAATACTATACCACAGTTGTTCGAGAAAAATAAGTTAACTATTCTATATTAAAAATTCATTAAAACAAAAGAAATCTTTATGAGGAACTCTGTTTATCAATAAAAAACAAATTCGAATCTTTTATAATTTGCAAAAACTCTTCGAAAGATGTAAAGTAAATTCTAACATATTGATACCTGTTGTTCGATATCATTAAACGTCAATTGAGCAAAATTGAATGTAATTTTGTTGTTTTTAACAACTATCGATAAATTCTTATTAGATTTAACATCACATGTTGATATTGAAAGTTTTGTTGATTCGATTAGTGAATTCGATAAAGACATATTCATCAATATAGAATAAAGTATAATTTTTTTCGATAAATTGATATTATATTCACAAGTCACAAACCATTTTTTCTCTTCAAGCCAAAATAAAGTTTGAAATGATTCTACAATTGATTCAATATTAGGATAATTCATCTTATCATTATGATATTGAATGAAATAAATTTCAAATTTTTTCAATAAAGGTAAATTTGTTTGAATGAATTGTTTTCACCAATGACCATCCAAGATCTTTACAATTTCAATTAATTGAAGATAAGTTAATGAAGGTGTCAATCGAAGAATAAGTGAGACATCGTTAACCGTCATATCGATTTTTCTTAATGATAAAGATGTTAATTGTGTATAAAATACAAGATTTGTCTTGCGAATATAATTTATTGAATAAGAATCAATAATCAATGTTTTCAATTGTGGCAATCGACAAAAAATTATATTTAACTGATAAGAATCTAAGATTGTTCGAATTTCTAAGTGTTTAATCGTATAATTATCAGGCCATTCAATGTCTTTTATTCGATCTCTTGGAATATTTAACATGAGTTTATCCAATTTTGCTCGTATGAAAATAGATGTTATATATGCTGCTGTCATATGATGATCGTACTTATTAGATTCTTTTATTTCAACTGAAAATGAAATAAGTGATGAGATATTAATACGCTTTAAAATACTACTTAATCGACCTTCATCAATTGATATTAAAGTTAAAGAACGAATATTAGATAATTGTTTGACATCAAATATTGAATTAAATAATATTATTTGATCAAAATTTACATTTTGATTAGAAAATATTAATGATTTAATTTGATGAGGATTAATTAAACGACCAACAAGTCGAAAATTGGGTTGTAAAATAAATCTTAAATCGAGAGTGTAATTATTATAATTTCTGATAACTAGTCTTAATCGTCGACATATATTTCGAAATGATAGGAATACTGTTGTTACATCAAGATTATCACAAATTCGATAAAGAATTTCGATTGGTAATGTCTCAAGCGATGGATGTTGATTAATCGACATTAAAACTTATATTAGAAGTTTTAAATGAATATGTAACAATTGTTAATCTTTGTAGATAAAGTAAAATAATCAAACATCACCTTTGCACGTTTTTTTTATGGAAGCAAACAACAAAATACACAAGCGTCATTTTTTCGCTGATGAATATAGTGAAAAAATGAAAAAAAAAGGTTTTTTTTAGACAGGTAATGCTTTGATAGAAAAAAAAATGATGTAGGAAGGATAAAAAAACAACTCATAATGCGATATGGTGATGTTTTCATAAGAAAAACAAATGAAAGTAGTCTATCAGCTACTCATGCCAACGTATATGTATTATTGGAATTTCTTCGGATATGATACGATAGATTTCTATAGTTATTGAGATATTAATAGAGTTTCATAATAAAATTAACTCATTTTTTTTATCTATGAGTATCATGTGATTACACATATGTTTATTTCTTTATATTCTCCCGATATATATTTATCAATTTTGAAGTATTTCTTACTGTTCGTCTTGGAAGAAAAAAACATAACCTATTTGTCATCATGTGTACGAAAGTTGCGCACGAGATAAAATTCATATTAATTCTCCGAAAGACAGTAAGAATACATAAAGACAACAGAAGAAACAAAATTTCTATTTTATTTTCAAGATAAAAAATATAATAATTAAGCACGTAGAGACAAAACAAAAAAAATAAATTTCAATTTGTTGTCACTGTATAGTATATGTAAATCAAAAAGTCTTTATTCTCCTTTCTAAAAGAAAGGATTATATGGTGTTTAAAGGGAATCCTTCACTTTCCGACGTTTCTCAAGAGCGATCAAGCCGAAATTTCTGAAATTTTTAGAGTAAATTGATCTCGATGAGTAGAGCAAAGGTTGTCAGATCTCGTCTTCATGGACTTCTGGAGATCCCAAGATCCAAAAATGGTTTCAATATTTTGAGCTGAATTTTTTCCTGTATGTAGAAGGATCCAATCGTGGGGTGTATTTCTTTTTAAATTCCTAATACTTCAGGCAGGAGAGCCAAAATACTGAAAATCTCGTCAAAAAACCTGATTTTTCAGGTTGCTAAAACTTTTGTGAAGCTTGCTTCGTTTTGTCGGACAGGTTTCAAGTATTTTGGTAGGATGGATGAGATTCGGTGTTTGCTCATAGATTACAGTATGAGTGAAGTGGAAAGGCTTGTGTAGTATTCATTCTAAAGTTGTGGAGAAATTGGAAGATACGGTTGGGTGGTTGTATGAAGGTGATCAGCATGTTTTTGAATATTTATGAAAGTGACTCACAATAGAGTATTATGTTATTTTCAAAGAATAGGCTGTTAAAATGTTTGTCTACGGCAGTGTTTTGATGGTTGTTCGCAACACTCACGCTTACTTTTATTGAACACTCTTTAAGTTTTGTGTAAATGTTATGTGGGATGAAAGAAGATGTTCAGAGATTTTCACCTTCGAAAAGCAGGTTCGCTAATAACAGGAACTTAGTAAAATGGGTTCGTATCGTAATAAGAAAACATGGAACTTTATCTGACTTCAAAACAGAGTGTTTAATGTATTTTCTGGTTGCCTAAGATCATTTGATCTGAATAAAGAAGCTCATGAGTTTAAAGTCTTGTAATTCTGTTCACCATTCATTTCTCAATGAGCCATGAAAAGAACCAATAACTACATAATATTTTGTTTTTTTCATAGAGAAAAGGATAAGATACTCCATTGTAAACATTTTCTACTATTGAACCGTCGAGCAAAAAATTATGTATTTGCTGCTAACGAGAGTTGCTCCCGAGGTGTTCGAGGAGTTTAGAGTCCATCTTTTGGCCATAGATAGACCTCGATGAGGTATGAAAAACCTCAAAAGGATTTCGGCCCTAGGGCTTGTCCAGCTAACGGCGGACCAGCGTGGCCAAAGTTGAGTAGAAT